>ML685839.1:11292906-11322766 GCA_007922175.1 Pelusios castaneus | reverse complement strand
CCCCCTGTGCCCCCCCCCCCCCCGGCAGGGCATTGGTGTAGCCCTGGGATAGCCCTAAGTCGACTTAGGGCTACCCCACATCTACACTGGCTTAAGTCGACTCCAGGGAGTCGACTTAAGCCTTAGGTCTAATTGAAAGGTGGTGTTATAAAGTTGACTTAATTTTAATTAAGTCGACTTTATTTTCCTTAAATCGACTTAAGCAAGCTGCTTAATTCGACTTAAGGAAACTGTAGTGTAAACTCAGGGTAAATTAAGTCGACTTAAGCAAGCTTAAGTCGACTTAATTTACCAGTGTAGACACAGCCACTGACTCTAAGGTCAGAAGGGACCAGTACGATCATCTAGTCTGACCTCCTGCAAAATGCAGGTCTCAAGACCTCACCCACCCACCCACTCCAGCTATAGGTCACCAACCTATGACTGAGTTATTTACCTCCTTAAATCATAATTTAAGGACTAAGATACAGAGAATTCACCGGTAGGTGAGCCATACCCTGTGCTACAGAGGAAGGCGAAAAATCCCAGAGCCCAGACCAATCAGCCCTGGGGGAAAATTCCTTCCCAACCCCAAATATGGCGATCAGTTAAACCCTGAGCACGTGGGCAAGTCTCAACAGCCAGTTACCCAAGAAACAATTCTCTGTAATAACTCAGAACCCACCCCATGTATCCTCTCTTCTTAGGCCACTTATATACCCACCACCTTGATACACAGGTTACTTAAAAATAACTTTCATATCTCAGTTTGACTGACTCTCTCCCTTCCCTCAGCGCTTTTCCAGTTGCTGGGGTGGTGTTCAGAGACTGGCTTCTCGATTGAGCAGATCTTCATGGAGTCGATCAGGGAGGTCAATCTGACAGTGGCGATTTTGCCTCCATCCGTGAAAACTAGCTCTTAGATTGTAATTTCTTTAGGAAAAGGACCATGTCTTCCTATCTGTCTGCGCACAACAATGCCACAATTCTGATAGGAGACTTTGGGTTCTATCATAACTCAATTAATAAGATGCTGGCACCCCTGCAGGATGACAAGTACAGAAACAGATTTGCTGCGTTTTGTTATTTTCATGATCCTTGAGACCCTGTATTGATCCATTAATCACAAAGCCCTTACAAATGCAACCCAGCTGGCTGAAATGAATTCACTTCAGAGTCTGATGCATAAGATACTGAAGTAATGGAGGAAGATTTGTAGCATGCAAGACAAGTTGCTTTTATTCATTCTGCATCATTAATGATTGTCCTGCACATGTGCTTGCAGAGTGCCAATTTGGTTTTTACGGGCCGGACTGTAAACTCAAGTGTAATTGCAACAATCGGGGGACATGTGACAGATTTAAGGGCTGCCTCTGTCAATTTGGCTGGCATGGTCTACACTGTGAAAAAGAAGGTAAAGCAAGGTAACACTGTAGTAAATGGCTTCTTCCAGTGTGATAGAAACAAATCTTCATGCTGGTATAACATTTCCACCAAAGGTTGATATCCCTTGGCAGCTGCCCTGTTTCATTCTGGAGGGCTCAAGATCCATTCCCAAACCCATGTGTTCGTGCAATGGCTGCCAACCTCTGCTAGGTACACTCATATCTGATTTATGAGTGATAGTCTAGGGTCCCTCTCCCTACTTTAGAGCTAGATTATGTAATCCTTACTCACACAGGCTTTGATTCTGATATAACTTCAGTAGGACTGCTTTTGTGAATACTTACTGACATGAGGAAGGTTTCCACATCTAGACCGTAAAGATAACTCCCCAGGTCATGGGGTTCTACCTTTTCCTTTGTCACATTCAACAGCATGCTCTCACATCCAGTTCTCTTCGTGTTCTCCAACCCCCACATTTATGATCATGAAGCTGGGATTTGAAGCAACACTAGCTTCACTGGAAATTAGATCTTGCATAGCTGAATGGGAGACAGCAGGGGCTGGCTTACACTGAGGGCTGTTTTGTACTGGTTCACACTCTGTGCAACCCCACTGAATTCAGTGGAGTTGTCCAGGGTATAAATTAGCATGTAGTTCAGCCTTTACCTGGTAAACGGATAGAGTTGCCCCAAAAAGACTGTTTTTCCCAGATTTATTTATCGCATGAGCTTTCGTGGGAGAAAATCCCACTTCGTCATAAGCGTCTGACGAAGTGGGATTTTCTCCCACGAAAGCTCATGCAATAAATAAATCTGTTAGTCTTTAAAAGTGCCACAGGACTCTGTTGTCTTTCTACAATAGACTAACACGGCTACCCCTTTGGAATTTGTTTTTCCCAGAGTAGCCTTCACCGTCTCAGGAGACAGGAATAAGCTGGCACATGTTATTTTATAAAAGACCCTATGCATTATTGTTCCTGCCCCTGGGGAAATTGAGAAACCTACAAGGTCTTTCATGCTAAAAAAATGTGGGAGGATTGAGACTGATCAGACTGTAGCACTTCCACCCTACCCAGATTTCTCTGCTGTCTTTTTATGGACCTCAGTGATGAAGCACTGCTGGGGTATTTCACAGTAACTCAGAGAATGCCATGTATGACTTTGCAAAAGGTATTTTGTTTGAGCTGGGTGCATATTGAAAGAGACAGGGCCTAAATCTTTTCTGACTCCAGTTTTACACTGGTGCAGCACCTCTGACTTGACTGGAATTATTTCCGATTGACTTCTGTGTCAGTAAGAAGAGAATCAGGTCCATTGTACCTAAGGTCTACAATTTGTTCAACATATGCACTAAATGTTAATTGGAGCTGCCTTTTTAAGCCTCTTAGCCTGCTTTGTTTTATCACTGAGGGGGAAAAGCAACCAAAAGATGTCATGTTGTGAATACTGGAATCCTTGCACAGGTTCACCTGATGTATCACCTCAGATAAAGCTCTTAACAGACCATGTGGAACTCAATTCTGGCACAGAGTTTAAGCCAACGTGTACAGCCACTGGCAAGCCACTTCCTGTTATTGAAGAATTTAAACTGTTTAAACAAGATGGGACTGTCTTCAAGGTAAGTTCCTAATTGGTTCCTACTCTATTATTTCTTATTGTTGTTATTGTTAGTAATGTTTGATAGTTATTGCGCACTGAGGACATTTTGACCAAGTTCACTTCCTTGCTGGTATGAAAATGCTAGCAAATCGTCAACCAGCTTCTAAGAACGTGCCTAGATGCATAGCAGCTCTGAGTCAGGAAACCAGCCCTCTTTCACAAAGCACTTAGAGCATGATCATCCTCATAGGGGTAGGCTTGAGCATGTGCTTCAACGCTTTCCTGAATCAGGTCCAGAGCTTGCTGTATAATAGAGCAAAAGCGTGTGAGCATTTGTTCAAATTTCCATTGGTTGCTCAGATCACTTTTGTTTGTGCATCTATTTAGCCATTGTTCATGAAAATTTGTGTGGGCAGACTTCTATTTGCATTATCACTGAGTGGGCATATCTGTCCTTCATACAAGTTTCCCTAATTTGTGCACAGATTATATTTGTCTGTGAAAAAGAGTGTTTGACAAATAGAGAATGACAGATAGCATTCTTCATCTGTTTTTTCCCTATTTAAATAGTGTAAGAAGTAGTAGGGAAATCCTATGCGACTTGGACAAGTCAAACTATGAATAATAAATAACAAATGGCTGAAATTAACTGTTCATGAACACTACATGGGCTCAAAATTCATCACCCAAACTATTTAGAAAAGACTTCTGACTAATTAATACACTTACAAAAATCACTACCGAAAAAGGGCCGAGGTCCGAGGCTGATTTAACTGCAGTTGCTAATTCAACCAGTTGTAGTAACAAAACTGAGTAAAAACACTGATGTGCAATGGCTGTTCCTTCATTTAGGTGTATTTTACAAATGGGTGAAATGGACTCAGTACACGCAGAGCAGGAACAATCAATGGAAGTTTTGGCACTAAAATCAAGAGAAGCTGAACTTCCCTGAAGCACTTTGAGATTTTTTTTTTTTTTGAGAGAAGAGGCTGTGTTTATTATTATTCCACATTAAAAGCTACATTACAGGAAAGTTAAGATTGCAGAGTGAAATACTCAGGAGTCAGCAAATAACAGCTACATGGGATGAAAGTCAGAAGTTACCAGGATCTTTTTCTCCACACTAGAAAAATCCTGACTGAGGCGTAAATGGAATACATGTAATGTTCTAAAGGCCTGATCCAAAGCCCACTGAGGTCAATGGGAGACTTTCCACTGGCATCAATGGACTTTGGAGGGGACCCTAAATTAGGAGGAAGAGTGACAAAGGGGAGGTTTTTCATTGACCAGGGTTTTCAGAACCTTTGTATGATTTGTCATTTCAGCCCATCTCATTTGTTAATAACCGGTCAGAGGCAGAGTTTCATATCAATAGAATTCAGCCCCCTGACTCAGGGACATGGGTTTGCAGTGTTCAGACAGTAGCAGGGATGGCAGAGGAGACTTTCCGTGTTACAGTTAAAGGTAAGGTTTTTGAATTGTGATTTTCAATGTCTTTGCATCCCTCTTAACAGGGCCAAGCTTACACTATTAAATATCTTTATCCATAACATCTTTAAGACACTGTTTCTAGACACTAGCAGTTTCTCTTCCAGGATCTGATAACACAGTTGGGTTGAGTCATGAGGTTATTTCTTTTTGTTAACTTTCTTTTATACGAATACTTACCCCTTTCCTTGTACATTATCCTGCTCCATCATTTATGCTCCAGCTATACTTGAAAGGCTTGAACCAAAGCCTCTTTAATTAAACTCAATGAAAGTCCTTTCTTTGACTTGAGAGCACTGTGAAACAGGCTGGGGCTTGCTGCATTGCAGATATTTAATACATTATGGAAAGTCTTCTTGAGCGACTAGGGCAAGTATCTTCAAACAGATTTGTAAATTAGGCACTGTCGTCCATATGAACTCATCTTATTAAAAGAAGCCCACAAAGTTAGAGTTCATATTCAAATACAAAGAGTTCATAGAATTCTAAAGGGTTAGAATTCATATGCAAATTTGATACCACTACCTTAGGCTTGAACAGAGATTTGAACTAGCTTTCTCCTTACAGTAAGTGACTTTCCCCTATCTCTACCTCTCCACCTTCTAGTATGTTGTTCCACACTGTTTGAATCTAAATTGCTTTGATTTGCTGAAATAGTCTGACCCGAGCCTATGACTTACACTTCCCTACATTTATTTTCCTTTCATTCTGTAATTTCTCCATCTTCAAGCATCTGACAAAGTGGGGTTTTCTCCCACATAAGCTCATGCAAAAATAAATCTGTTAGTCTTTAAAAGTGCCACAGGACTTCTTACTCGTTTCGCTGAACTAGACTAACACAGCTACCCCTCTGGAACTTGTCAGGTGTAAGGAGTAATGAAAGAAAGAATTACAAGCAAACAACAGGGAAAATACTCCTCTAAGATTAAAACTTAATTTCAGCAAATTGCAGTCTTTGTCTAAGCAGGTGTCCTAGACACTATAGAGTCAATGTTCCATGATCTGAAGAACTCTGGCCTCTTGAATTTTATGGGGCTCTCTCCCCTTTCTTTTTATCGTCTGGCAAACCTTTTAATTGTGTTCTTCGAAAAGTTAGCCCAGCCCAACGAATAGTCTCCTGCCTGGATACAGACGCCATGCTGCCTTCCCAAAGTGATAAGTTACCCTGGTACGAGAGGCAGGAAAGCTGCCTGTTCATTTTCCATCCCATAGCTGCTGTGCACGTAAATGGAATTTACATTGTCTCGATTCCATAAGAGACAGTAGATAGCTACCTTCTCTCCAGTCTTGGAGAAAACCTTTTTCTCCCCGTGTTTGTCAGAGATTTTAAGCATAATATCAGTGAATAGCTGTAATTTCTTATCCAGTGTCAATGCATACATTTCACAATGATATTAATCACTAGTCTCACTGTTTTTCATGGAAGACCTTACTTGATACACTTTTGTAATGCAGTAGTCTTGCATAGTAGCAGTTGATTCGGTTGCTTATGTGAGATTCAGATCCCTTGTTTTTATATTCCAAAGGGGTAGCCGTGTTAGTCTATTGTAGAAAGACAACAGAGTCCTGTGGCACTTTTAAAGACTAACAGATTTATTTATCGCATGAGCTTTCGTGGGAGAAAATCCCACTTCGTCAGACGCTTTGAAGATAGGAAAGTTATAGAGTGGGAGGAAATTAAATGCAGGGGAGTGTATGACATAGCATCAGGTCAGGCTGTAACAGCAAATCAAAATAGGTGTTAGGATTCAAAACACTGGGGAACAGCACATAGAGGAGGGGGAGTGAGTATGTCAGGCTGACACGAAGGCATGAACCATCCATGAGCCTCTGTTTCACTCAGCACCTCGAAATATCAGGGTATGTAAGTAAAGTGCTACTCAAGTGAGTAAGAGTTATAGAGATAGGACCCTTACAGTAGGGAGCAGATTGCCCATAATGAGGCACTACCTAGATCAAAAGCCATATTTTAACAGGCTTTCTTCCTTTTATTACTCCTAACACCTGAGATTGTTAGATCGGAACGAATTTTTAAAGTCTTATGGTGGCTGGTATTTGTTTACTTTCTTGGCATTTCTCTTAGCCTGGACAATGTTTCTAATTAATTTTACTTTGTGGTTTTCATAGAGTGGCACAAGATTGAATTGTAAAAGCAGTTCTACTTTAAAACAGCCACTTCCCACATTATAATTTTTATGAACTGGCACATGAATGTGATGGTAAAGACTGAAAAAAAGAAAGGAAAAAAAAAGCAAACATTTGGGGAAGGATCTAAACCCTCATCCTTTAGGCTGTAAGCCCACTTCTAACTAACAGAAGTTAGGAAGAAACTTTCCCTTCCACAGAGAAATGTTGTTGAAACAGCTGTCAGAGACAGGGTACAGAAGTAGATGGACCATTGCTCTGATACAATCTGGCAATTCCTGTTTTCCTATGAATCCAAGGAGATGCCAGAGTTTTATTAATACAGACAAATAAAAGATCTGATCTAATAGTCATATTCTTGCTCAGTTCCTCCTGTGCCTCAGTATCCGCCAAGGATAATAGAGAGTGGACATAATTTTCTCACCATCAACATCAGTGCTGAGCCCCATACGGGTGATGGACCTATTGTGTCAACCAAGCTCCTGTATAAGCCTGCTAAACGTTATCAACCCTGGATGTCCGTGGAAGGTAAGGATCAGTCCTTTCATTCTGTCAGTCATACAGAAATCTCATTTGCAATCAAGATGAAGCAAAATTACAATGTGTTCACTCTAAAGTAAAATTCTGCTCTGAAAGTGACTTTTACTTACGCAGGGCTCAACAAAACTCACTGGTAGCCCTGGCAAGTACAAGTTTTACTTCTTAGTTATTGAGCTAAAAAGATATTAAAACAGCAGCAGAAGCAGATGGAGTCCTACCCATTTCTCTGTCTCCTGTTATGGGAAGGCTCCTATCACTGTGGTATCCCAGTCATAACTACTCTTCCAAAAGACCAAGGGCCAAATTCCAAAGTAAGCTAAGTGAATTGAAGTAGCCTAGAGGAGAGTATAAATTGGTGTAGTTTACCACTTCATCCAGGCCCCAAATCTATATTACAGCCACACAGACTTTTTCAAGGTTCCCCTAAGATTATGGGCACACCTAGACTCACATTCACTTACCAAACTGTAACTTACAAACATATACTTCACACTTCAGCTTTAAATTTGACCCACTGAATGTAAAGGAATCTAAATGGATGTATTTCACACTTTGACAGGCCAGAAGGAAGGCATGGAGCCAAAAAAAAAAAAAAAGCAATGTACTGGCAGATGTAGACAGGCATAATCTGAAGCAGCCTCCATCCTATTTTACCTGACACCTTCTTCTGACTCCTCACTCTGTAAATTACCCCAGCGTGGTTTCCCTTACATAATCAGTGACTGGATGCAAAAAGCTCTAAGGGACTCTACAGGGCTTTCATACATATTGTCTTTCACATCATCGTCATTAGACTATAAGTCCCTTTGCTGGGATCCTTGAAGAAAAGAGACATGGATTCCTCAACACTGCAAATTCTTGAGCCTTGAACCAACACATCACGGGCATTTGGGATTCTAATTGGTTCTTTCCAGGCTTTTATCTTAATATCATTGTGATAGCTGAATTCTTTATAGGTAGGCCAATGAAGTCATTAGGTCGCCAGAAGAGTGGCGTGGTCTGCCTCCACATATCGGACTTGGGATCAGATTGCAAACTCTTTGGATTAGGGATCAGATCCCTTGGGGCCAGATTTTCAGAAGGGCTTAGCACCCAGAAGTCCCACTGAGACCCAGAGCACTTCTGTACTTTTGAAAATCTGCTGTTTTGCATCTGATACAAAGCTGAGCACATTGCTGGGGCTTTAACAGATAATAAGCAATACTATCATAATGGTCATTAACAGGTACATCTAAACAGCTAATGCTAGAGTAATGAGGGTAAAGAAGAATTTACAACCTTGACCTCTCGCAAGAGCTGACCCTGCTGTGATTTAGGATTCAGAAAATCCCTTATTTTTCAGTATGGAATGAAGGATTTAGCTGTCCTTTCTCCCTTCCTTCCCAGTAAGTGGAAAGACCAAGAGACTGGATAATCTAGAACCCAAAACAGAGTATCAGTTCTGTGTTCAGCTAAGCCGTCAAGGGGATGGTGGAGAAGGGCATCCTGGACCAGAGGCAAGCTTCACGACAGCTGCACTTGGTACGTAGGACTTTTGGCCTTTCACATGGGAAGCTTTCAAATCAGTGTCCTTTGTTTCCCCTGCACAGGCGCATTCATCTGCATGCATGCCAAAGCCCACTGAAGTCAACGTGAGCCTTTCCCTTGATTTCCATGGACTGAACCCCAAAACAGTGTTTCTCAGACAGTGAGGCAAGGGGAGGTTCGTATCCATTCAGAGGAGTCTCAAGCAAAGCAAAGGAAAATGGGAAAGCAGAGGAAGAATTTCAGGGCACTTTGCAAAAGTGGGGTAAATAGCCTTTTCCCCATTTTACAGGTGGGGAAACTGAGACATGGCGAGGTTAGGTGATTTGCCCAATGCCATTCAGCAAGTACTCAGCAATGCTTGAGACAGATCACCCTTCTCCTAATTGCTAATCATTGCTCTCCCATTAGACTCTGTTGCCTTCTTCAAGGTTCAGGCTACTTGGCAATCAGAATCTCTTATTGAATGAAGGAACAGGAAGAATTTGAATATTCGAGCACTAAATAAACAATCTCTTCTTTCCTGAAAATGGAAATGACCTACCAATAGGAAGAGAGGGCTGGCCACTTCTTGACATTTAAAAACTTCCATGATGTATCATTAACTTTCAACCCTCCCCATTCCAGTGGTGGACAGACGATATTTTTGCTCAGTTCTTTATATGGTGCTTGTGCACACCAGCAAGCAACCAGGGATCTGCTAGCTATGGAGTATTAGTGCCTTTCCTTCCATTCCACCTCCTTCAAAGTCATTTGAATTCTCATCTGTTATCTCAATCCCCACTTTGGCCCATAGCTCTGTTGGGAAACAGACAATAAAGTAAGTCAGTCCCCCTCATTCTCCTTGGAGCCTGGGTCAATAAAAACTGTAGGCAGTGAAAGGGTTATTAATCTTTATTTCCTAGCCACATCCAGCAGATCAGGCAGCAAAGTGCCAGAGGCTAAATATGGAGGACAACATTAAACCTACAGATAACTTCCCTTGGAAGGGCAGAGCACTAACCACTAAAACCAGAAGGCCAGTTCCAGATTATTGTCTTAAGACCAGCCTTGGTGTGCAAGTATCCAGAGGACATAAAATAAAAGCTTTTTTTCTCTGAATGGATTCTCCAAGGTCTTCCTCCACCAAAAGATCTCACCCTCGAACCTAAAAGCAAGACAGCTCTGATTTTGTCATGGCAGCCAATAGCGCAGAAGCCAGAAGATGACATTCACGTTGAGGTGGAAAGGACGAGTGTGAATGCCAACAGTGGTGAGCCCAGTGTTATCATTCGCGTGCCTGGAAACATATCTAACCTGGTTATTGATGATTTAGAACCCAGACAACAGTACATGTGCAGGATACGTGTGAACTCCAGGTCTGAAGGAGAATGGAGTGACTATTTGTATGCATGGACCTACAGTGACAGTAAGTGACTCGATTCACTTCGATTTATTTAATCCTTTCTCTTCCCTCCAGCCCCCACTAGCAGGTTTCTGATGTTCTCTATAAATTGTAACCCTCTGCACTGATAATGTGGGCTTCAGATGGTGCATTTAGGGCTGCTTTTTAGCCATTATAAAAGATGGGTAGCTGAGGGTCAGAATTAATTCTTACCCCCCTATTCAGAGAATAACGATGTGATGTCCAAAAGTTCCTAAGTGATGCAGGGCAAATCTACACTAGGAAACTAAGCTGAGCTAAATTACATCACCCCACAGCTGTTGAAGTAATTATCGGTTTTGCATGTCCGCACTACGCTCCTTGTGTTGGCAATGTGTGTCCTCACCAGGAGTGCTTGCACCAATTTAACTGTTGGTGCAGGACATTGGAGAATGGCATCTCAATGGCAGCTTCCAGTGAAGTAAGCAATACAGTGTCTACACTGAATCTGCATCAACCTAAGCACTAGGCCACTCCTGGAGCTGGAGTTACGTCAGTGTAGTGGGCAAGATACGTCAGTGGACTCTGTTGTGTCTAGACCAGGCCTCAGGAGCACAGGTCCCATTGACTTACAATAGAACGTGTGCACCTAAATCACTTAGGTGCTTTCGAAAATCCCACCCTAAGGGGCTGATTCTCAGAAGTTCTGGGCACCGACAACTCCATCCAAGACACAGGATGTCCAGTTATGCTCAAAATGTGGCTCAGTTCTGCCAAGCACTGACAGGTGAGGAAAGGGTGCAATGTCTGTGTACTACTGAGCGTCAAGAGTCGTTGGGTCTGTCACAATGCTGGTGCTAGAACCCTCAAAGGGGTTCCCTGGGGGCTCATAAAATCATTGCCTATGTCTACACTTAAAAAGTCAAGTCGACTCTGTTAAGTCAACTTAACTTTTCAAGTGTAGGCAGAGCCTTGAATCCCCACTGAGAAGGGTCCCGGCAAGAAGGGAGCTGCCAGGGTCCCCCTTGGAGGTTCCCCTGTCCGTGGAGCGCCAGGGAAGACAGCTGCTGGCGCTCCATGGACAGGGGAACCTCTGGGGATCCCCTGTCTATGGAGTGCCGGGGAAGACAGCCACCAGCGCTCCATGGACAGGGGATCCCCGGAGGTTCCCCTGTCCTGGGTTTGCTGGGGAAGACAGCCACCGGCAGCTCCCGGGACAGGGGAGCCCCGGGGAAGAGAGCCACCAGCTGGGGCTCCCTTGTCCCCAAGCCGCGGCTCCCTTCCCCCAGCCCTAGGTCAACTTAAGGAATCATATCAACCTAGGGCATCCACACTGGTGTTAGGTCGACTTAATAAGGTCGACTTAGACCTTAAGTCGACCTAACAGGGGGTAGTTATTAAGTCGACTTAAGGACACCCTTAAGTCGACTTAATGAAAGTCCCGTGTGGGCATGGAATAATTTAGGTCGACTTAAGCCTTCTTAAGTCAACCTAAATTGCTAGTGTAAACATAGCCATTGTGCTTCCAGTATCTCCCTTGGAAAGGCACACCTCTGCACCACTCATTTCTGCAGGGTCTGTGCTAGTCCCGCAATTAATCCCTAAGGATCAGCTCACCCACACTGGGAAAGGTTGCCCAGTTGGGCCCTACTTGTATAACATACGTGACAGTGGTGACCTGCTTCTTGAAATATCACCATGGGTGTTTTAATCAGAGGAGAACATGCCTTTCAGCAGTGGTTGTGGCCACCAGCTAGCAGCTCCATCATATGCTCATTGAAATCTGTGTGAGTTTTGCCTTCAATTTCTACCCTTCCTAATGGCCTTTGGGTTGACAATGAAAATGGGTGCTGCAGCAATGGAAAGTAAGGGATACAGGAGCCACAGGGGGTTGCTAAACCAGGGGGGAAGTAAAATTATGCTGCTCTAATTCAAAAAGAATCCCTTTGTCTAGGATAGTATTACCAGGAGCAGCCTTTTCCTAGCAAGGATAGGGAATATCACAAGGCCTTCTGCTGGAAACGTGCCATACTGCAATATTTGGCACCAGAATGAAATGCACCACATCAGGTTTATATAAACATCGTCAAGTTTCATTTACTGTTGACCAGATCCTTGTTCCATTTAAGCCAGTGGGAGTATTGGGGAAAGGATTTGGTGTGCCAAGAGAAGGAGCAAGTATGGATGTAAACTGAAAAGTGTTCTTTTTTTGGTTCATAGGAATCCCACCTTCACCTGACATCAAGATTTTCAATATCACAGACACTTCTGCGATCATTTCCTGGTCAGCTGCTGAGGGACAGTCCATCTCCTCCTTCATCATCAGGATTCATAGCAAAGCCGAGTCCAACCAGATGGAAATCACAATAAAAAACACAACCATCACCCAGCACCATCTCAAGGGGCTCGAGCCGAACACTACATATCTGGTTCAGATTACTGCACAGAACAATATTGGCTCGAGCAACCCAAAACCTGTTGAATTGAAGACTCTCTCAGAAGCAAAGGGTTGGTTCCTTGAGCATACTGAACTCACCCCAACCCATGCTGGGGATCATGGGAGGCCACGTGGGCTAGCAAGACATGAACTGAGCTTTTATTTATTTGTGGCTCTGAATTCTGTTGGGTTTAAGATAAATATACCCAATGTACAAACGGACAAAGGCCCTAGAATTTGAATCCCAGCTCTGATATTGGCTCACTGCATGATCTTGGGCCAGTTGCACTGGACAACATTTCCCAACTGGTCACTGACTTTCAGTGCTCCAGTTGCTGGGTTCATAGAGTCTTTGCACTTAAAGCCAGAAGGGCTGATCAGCTCATCAAATCTGACCTTCTGCCTAACACAGGCCATGGAATTTCATCCAACCTGGCCACCCACAGACTGATTTGCAGAGATGCTGAGCACCCCTACTTCCACCTGAAATCAGGGGAGCTGCCGGTGCTCAGCACTTCTGAAAAGTACACCCAGGCTCTGTGCCTCCACTTTTGTATCTGCAAAATGGGGTGCTAATATTTGCTTCCCTCCGGGGACTGTCAGGGTTAACTGGATTCTATTAAGTGCTGTTTTTCCCCTTCAACAGCTCCATATCACTCAAAGGGAGAGAAAATGCTCCTGATCGCAATCCTTGGCTCAGCAGGGATGACTTGCCTAACAATCCTCCTGGCCTTTCTCATCATGCTGCAGTTAAAGAGAGCCAACTTCCAGCACAGAATGGCTCAAGCCTTCCAAAACGTGGTGGTGGGTTTACAGTTTTGCTTTGTCGGTACAGTTCATCTCAGCCTCATCTGTTCAGAATAAAGCTGCTCCCTCATGCATTAGTAAATAGTGTAAAGCTTTCCTACCACTGCCCCAGAGGTGAGTAGGCATGAATTGGGAGTATGAAGTAAAGGGTCCACCAGGAGGAGGAAGTCAGCTGTGAATATGTCTCCTTTTCTGCTTCTAACTCTTTTGCAGCACTGGTGTGCATGTTCTGATGTGTGAGAAGACAGTGAGAATGCACTGTTAGAAGACACATGTGGACACACTAAATCTGTGTGGCCCAATCGCCATTAAAGCTGCACCTTGCGTTGTAACATGCAGTACAAATTACTGCCGCTCTGAGCCCCAGTAACTGCTCCAGCACAGTTTTTAGATGTAGCCACAGCAGACTAGGAGCCAGCCAATGGCAGCACCACACCTCTACCAGCTGCTCTGACAATTGTGAACAGCTGTGGAAGAGCTCAAAGCCAGGTTCTGATGGCAGACAGGAAAACTGCTCCAAGGTTTATCCCTGCTAACTTTCTGGACTCTGCAGCCAATGCCTTTTCTCAGATCAGCACCAGCACATGCCCCACTGCAGCAGGATAAAGCCAAATCAAGTGCTCTTCAAACTGGTTACATCATCCCAGGTAGCTCTTTCATACAATGGACAGTATGGTCCATGAGCACCAGTTGTTAGGTCTCCCAGAAACTCCTTCTACACTCTTTTCTTTCACAGCAGACAGTTTGATGCACCAGAGCTTATTAAGCAAGAGGGAGCATAGAGGAGATTTTTCTGTATGTAATAGTTTGCTCAGATGTCTCTCTTTTGCTTCTTCCTTTCCTCCTCATCACTACAGTTGAAGCTGTTCAGCATAAAGGGGGAAGCTTACCCAGTCTTGTAGCCTACTTTCTGTCAGCCTCCACTATACTATTATAAAAATAGACAGCAAGTATCTGATGCTCCTTTCATTTAGGCAGTATAAACCAGGAGTTACTCTACAGAAGACAATACTCAGGGTTTAGTCCAATTTGCTTATATTGAGTGGACAGTAAAATCTGTAGTTTGTGCCATATGGAGCAATACAACAGCTATTTATGCCTGGTTAATTTTTTCACAGCGAGATGAGCCAGCTGTCCAGTTTAACTCAGGAACTCTCACGCTAAGCAGGAAAGCCAAGAACGGCCCAGACCCCACTATCTATCCAGTCCTTGAGTGGAATGACATCAAATTTCAAGATGTGATCGGGGAGGGCAACTTTGGACAAGTCCTTAAAGCACGAATTAAGAAGGACGGCTTGCGAATGGATGCTGCCATTAAGAGGATGAAAGGTCAGCAGTTTTCAATTAAAGCATGTAGAGCCTTTGCGGTCAGGGACGTATGGTTATTTGAGTTTCTACAGCTCCGGGCATAGGGGGATCTTAAAACTGACTGGGGCCTCTGTGTCACTGTAATATAAATACTAAATAGTTGTCATGAATAATAAGACCACTTCTGCATTTTCCTGGGCAAGGTTTGCATCCTGGTGATGGCTTTTTTCCTCTATGTTTACAACAGTTCAACCAGGTATCATTGAGCGCTGATTCCTACATGTGAGTTAGCTGGGTCTCATTAAAAGCTCACCATTTGCTATTCCATAGTGATCACATCACAGAGACATTAAAACTTGGCAAGTTTGCCTTAAATAAATAGAAAAGGTACCAGTATGTTTGCAGAGTCATTTACGTTTCCCCATACTTATTGTCAGATAGCTCTTTTCTGCTTGTAAGGTGTTTATCAGCATGGTACCTAATTTCCAGAAATACATAGAATACTGTCATTACAGTTCCTGAAATGCGGCAGATAGTGAGATGCTGTTATGTAGCTAAGTCATTATCCAAGAGAATTGGCAATTGTATCTCCCATCCTAAGTGCAGAAAGGTACCATGGTTACTGCTGATACGTGGAATGTGAATGTTGAATTTTTAAAGGATATTCACTGGGAACCCTTGTAATAGTCCTCTAGCACCAGCCTGACGGATGGGCACCTCCTGGTGACAGCACTGGGGAACTGCTCAAGCAGCACCCCATCCAGTGGCCTATGCTCCATCTTTCACAGTCTTTCTTAGAATCTTTTCAGGACTTCAGCCCTCCAGCCACGTTCTTAGGTCATTTCCCCCCTTGCAGCATAAGGCCGAGTCCCAACCAACCTACTTGTATCAGTAGCTGCCCCTAGTCCTCTCACCGCCCATTGGCAGACTGGGGGAGGCCTAGAGGGACCCAGGTCCCCCCACTTCTCCAGGCCCCAGCCCTTTAATCACCATGCCTTACCACCACCCCAACCCCTACTACAGTACAATAGGTCCCCTGGGCCACATCCTCATCTACCTCCAAGTATCTACTTTCCCTTGTTTCAGGGTCCACACTCCAGTCAAACCCTAGCAGTCCACATGGAGCTGGCCTTCATCTTCATCCTGCAGCAAAGATGACAACTTCCTTCCTACACCCACCAGAGGAAGACTGCCCTGAGCTGGGAGGGGAGATGGGGGGGCTGCATCCCCTATATATACAGGCTCCCAAGCCCTGATTGGCTCCCTAACTGTCAGCTCCTATTGGCTACTCCACTCCCAGGGCTTTTAACCCCTTCTCCATCTGAGAGGGGAAACCACTCTGCTACAATCCTTTATGGCTGAAATACTGGTTTAAGTCTGGATAACTCTGAAGGGTACTACTACCTGAACTTCATCAGCATGCAGGCTACAGTCGCAAATAGAACAGGATCAAGAAAAAACAGCATATAGTAAATCAAAAAAAGTTTGGGGGCAATGATCCAGCCAAACTCTCAGTATTTATAATGTATCCTTTAAACACAGAGATCCAGGCACTGCTGATTTTACTCTTTAGGGATTATCAGGTTTAGTACAGTCCCCACGGGAATCTTTTGACTTCAACTGGGATTAGATTGGATTAAGGACCAGGTGAATTATAGCTTTAGCCACAGTTTACTTGATTCTGGAGGGAAAGTATAAAACCAGGCTACTGTCTCATACTGGCATATTCCATAACTGTGCTATGACACCTGAGATCATCTCTTCATTTTTTATGTTAAAAGATCTTTTATCATCCTAGGTAAACAGTGACTGGGTTGAATATGTTATTATGCCAAACTTCACAGAAGTCTGATTTTGTGCTCTTTTGTAAGTGTGCAAATTTTAAAATGTTCCTAGCGTATGATCATCTTAGCTTATAGATGGATTTTGGAAAAAGTTCATTTGGCTACTGTGATTCCCATTGAATCTGATGTCTTTAGGCTTTCGGTACTGGGGACTTCAGTGTCAAGACCTGATGATTCAGATTCTTTCTTGGGCTGATGGACTTGTATAACATGCTAAGGAATGTTGTGTCTCTAGACCAAAAACTGAGTGCTGTCTTGAGGATGACATATTGAGTGTGACTGTTGAAGACATTATGATGCCTCTTGGTTCTTGACTGAAGAATTGTGTTATTATTTAGGTAAAGACCAGACTATCATGGGGTGCGTCTACACTTACAAGTTAGGTCGACTTAACTTACTCCCTGTCCACACTGGGCTTTTATTAAGTCAACGTAAGCTGTTCCTTAAATCGACTTAAGGAAAACTTAAGTCAATTTAATAACGCCTAGTTTTAGGTCGATTTAAGGCTTAAATTGACTTAAACCAGTGTGGATGGGGATTAGGGCCTAAATCGACCTTATTAAGTTGACTTCAAGCATTAAGTCGACTTAATAAGATCGACAAGGGATATGGCTACACTGGAAAAAGTTAAGTTGATTTTGTTAGGTCAATTTAAGGTTGACTTAACAAAGTCAACTTAACTTGTCTAGTGTAGACTTAGCCATGGAGTGTATCCCCTTTAGACATCAACCAGTAGTACAAGATCTTGTCATAATTAACAGTGACCACAGCATGGTTATAACTACAGTTCAGCTGAGTAAATAAATAAATGTTTATTTGATTTCCAGAGTATGCCTCAAAGGATGATCACAGAGACTTTGCTGGAGAATTGGAAGTTCTTTGTAAACTTGGACATCATCCCAATATCATAAATCTTTTGGGAGCGTGTGAACATCGGGGTAGGAACTCTCGTATATGTAGCTATAGAAGTTATTCAATAAAATAAACTGTAAAATTAGATATTTGTCTGGGGCAGAAAGTCTCCTTATATTAAAGTAATTATTGTATTCAGAAAAGGAAAGGTGGCACTCAAATCATAACATAAAAGTATAAGTAGATTTTTATATAATGTATTCAGATGCTTTTAATAAACAGAACCCCCCCCCCCACAATATAGCTAAATCAGTGGTCTACGGCCCACTAGTGATCCGCAGAGCTCTTTTTGGTGGTTTGCAGAACTAATCTGTTTGTAAACCAAGTAACGGGGTAGTTAGACAGGAGGTTTGTTCACAAGCCAGTCTTTACTTGGGAGGATCACTGAAGTGAACCAAGCTACATCGATTTACAGCAGTTATGATCTGGCCACGTATTCCGCATTGCGAACTGTGGGCTGCAGCACTGCTGTCATGGAAATCTGGGTTTGACTATAAAATCACAAGACTCTTTCTGAAATGACCATCATTACCATCTTCTGTATCAGAGAGCGGGGGTTTGTTCTTTTATTTTTAATCTTATGTTCTACTGTACTGCAGTAATGAGTCCCAGCCAGGAGAAATGCATGATCACTAACACTGCCTGCGGTTTCAGCTATAGTGCTGCTCTCTCTGTTTTACATTAGGGTATCTTTACCTGGCTATTGAATATGCTCCCCATGGAAATTTACTTGATTTCCTGAGGAAGAGCAGGGTGCTGGAGACAGACCCAGCATTTGCTATAGCCAACAGCACTGCCTCCACCCTGTCCTCTCAGCAGCTTCTGCACTTTGCAGCAGATGTGGCCAGAGGAATGGACTACTTAAGCCAAAAACAGGTAAGTGCTAAGCTCCTTCCCTTTTAAAAACACAGCACTATATTCAGTCTGAAATGTTAGTGCTAACTCATATTTTATACATTTCTTCAGTGAGTTATTTGTTCCTCCAACTCTTCTTTCTTTAGAACATCCATCCATCCACTCACTCATTTATATGGCTCTCATCACCATATTATCTGAACATATGTGCAACACCTAAAAACCCACAGTGGTGAATGTGAATGAAACTCAAGATTATCACCAAAGAAGGCATTTAAGATTATATATTTCCTTCTAGAATTTGTTTCTTTTCTTTTCTATGCCTTATAGGTCATATCATCTCGCAGCTTAAAACAGGAAAGAATAATCAAATGGAAGGGCTACCTCATCACAGTTATGTACAGCCAGGTCTACACCGGCTGTGGATTCTGGCAGCAGTTGAAGGGAGATACGCAAGCTACATAAAATAACTTGCATATCTCCCTTTGCCATTCTAACACTTGCTTACCGCAGTGTCTCCACTGCACGGAAAGGACAGGAAAAGTCCTACTGTTTCACTGCTGCTTTGCATATTTTCAAGTTGCTTCATGCACTGGGACTAACACTTTGTGAAACAGTGACATTCCAGTTGACTGTAGCTGGTTAAAGCTAACAGAAACAAGCAACAGAAGTTGTTACAGAGTCCACTCCTTCGGTGCTCAGACACTATGCTAATGATGAGCACAGCACAAACACTAGAGCGGATCAACAACATTTTTTAATAAAAAATGCCCTTTTTTGAAAAGCTAAGATGCCTGCTAAAAGCTCTTAGATTTTCCAATTTCCAGTTTTTTGTAGAAAACAAAAATTAAAAAACCAAAATCCCTCCTTCCTCCCACCTTTTCCCTTTTGATCACTGAATAGAATGAGTAGGGTGGGGGATTTTTTTTTTTTTTTCCTTTTTCTTTGTTTTCATTTTTCCTTTTGGCATTCTGTGACTTTTCCAAAGTTAAAGAAGGTTTGAAAATTTGAAGTCTGGCAAAAGTTAAAATGAAATAAAGAGAAATGGAGGTGGGGGGAGACCTAGAGGCTAGAAAGCAGCCCAGGGGAATCTAGAATTCAAAATTTTAAAGATTCAAATTTTAACATTTCAAAAATTTGAAATTTTGGGAAATCTCTGAGCAATTTTTTTTTGAACAAATAAAACATGGTTCAGTTCCAAACTCTGTAAAGTGGAAATAATTTCACAATTTCAAAAATTGTCTTTAATTTGTTTTCCCATTTTTCTACCATCTCCAATTAATACCTGTGCAGACAGTGCGAGATGGTTGCCACTCAATTGCAGTTTCACTTGTAAGTGGGTGAGAAGACCACCTAATAAACTTGCTCTCTCGACTGAAAAAGCAAAATGCCTGTGACTTTCTTGCTATTTTAAATTGTGGCCCTTGAAAGTGATAGCAAAACACACAAGTTAAAACAAGGGCTGAATGTTGGAATCATCCTTAAAACTGTCTACAGGGGGAACAGTAGGTTGGAAATTGCCTGGCCTGCCTCTTTCTCCTCTTGAAACTCATGGACACGTCATTCTCCAGCCCCTCAATGGCAAGCACGACAGAGGGGGATGGGCATTGCAACCCTGGTATATTACTGTAGCTTCTGGCAAGAGCACACTGCATTAGAAGTGGCAGGGATATAACTATGTATAGGAATGAAAGCAGTCAGACTATACGACTGCCCTTTGAAAGCTGCTCTTTATAGGTCCCCAGACAGAGGCCAGATTTGGTGGGTTTATGTGGCTTCATGAGATATTTTGTCATGGATGATAAATAATGGAGTTTTAGGCACTTGCAGTTGATACTCACTGTTTTCTTTCTTCCCTTTTTTTCTATTATACCCGAAGTTTTAAATTCTATTTTCAATGTATTGTCACACCAAGAGATTTCCTTGCCATCTTTTAAGCGTTTCTGCATTTGGTAGTTTTGAATGCAAAACACAGTGTAATGAAAACCCAAGGGTCACAGATTATGAATGTTTCTGTTTTCTTTATTGTAGTTTATTCATCGTGATTTGGCAGCAAGGAACATCTTGGTTGGAGAAAACTATGTTGCAAAAATAGCAGATTTTGGGTTGTCTAGAGGTCAAGAAGTTTATGTTAAAAAGACAATGGTAAGGATTGAAACAAATTTGTTTAGCATGGTTATTCTTTGACACAATTACACCTCCTCTGGAGTTATCACTGTGTCTTCTTTCTGGAGATGGGGCCAGGAAACAAAGTTTGGATCTTAACCTTTCTAAAGTCAACAGGTGATTTGACCTCACCTTCCTCTATGGCTGTGTCTACACTTGTAAATTAAGTCGACGTAAGCTTGCTTACGTCGACTTAATTTACCCCGCGTCTACACTACACTTTCCTTAAGTCGACTTAAGCAGCTTGCTTAAGTCGACTTAAGGAAAATAAAGTCAACTTAATGAAAATTAAGTCGACTTTATTAAACCACCTTTTCATTAGACTTAAGGCTTAATACGACTTTTTAAAGTCGAATTAAGCCAGTGTAGTCCTGGGGTAGCCCTAAGTCGACTAAGGAATACAACCAGTGTGTCCTTAATGGCTCATCAGATCACTCCCTGGGTCCATTATAGCTGGCACATTCCTTAACATTAAGGAGACAATGGTTTTACACAGCCGCCTGTCTCAGACATTTCAATAAAATCACATAAGTTAAAGTATAGATATAACACCAAATTCCTAACTAAACTAACTTCTAATCCAAAGACAATTCCTAGATATAAACTATATAATCATTCCCAGCAAATTACTACCTTTCTATTGATACCAAACATGGCATAGTTCCTATGGATTATAGCATTTATGATATATGAATAGAAAATAATATCATAAATGCTTCCCTAAATCCAGAGAGCATCACACCCTGCCCACATGCCCTGCCAGGGTCCCTGTTCCCCTTTGCCCCATTGCACACAAGGGGTTCCCCCCCCAATCACCGTGGACCTGCCCAAGGTCTCCTGAGCCCCTAGAAGTCGACTTAAAATTAAAGTCGACTTAAAATTACAAGTGGAGACATAGACTATGTGCTGTTCCCCAGTGTTTGAATCCTAACATCTATTTTGATTTGCTGTTACAGCCTGACCTGATCCTATGTCATACACTCCCCTGCATTTAATTTCCTCCCATTCTGTAAATATCCCATCTTCAAAGCATCTGACGAAGTGGGACTTTCTCCCACGAAAGCTCATGCGATAAATAAATCTGTTAGTCTTTAAAAGTGCCGCAGGACTCTGTTTGTATAAGTAAGGGCTCACTAATGTAAGCAATGGTTGAAAAAAATGCATCCTTGTGGTGTCAGTTTCAATATGGTTGTTTTCAAACAGATATGAACATTACCATTAATATAATAGCCTGTAATGCAACTCTAATGATATCACTTCCAGGGAAGGCTTCCAGTGCGATGGATGGCAATTGAATCTCTAAATTACAGTGTGTACACAACAAACAGTGACGTGTAAGTATAGTTCTTTAGCATGTTTTTAATAAGGTTTTCTTTAACAACATCAAAGCTTCATAGGAAAAAGGGTTTTGCCAGGGTTTAACTGGGCTGCTAATAAGTTATGCAAGTCAGACAACACGGGCATCTGTATCACCACGTGAACAGACTACAGGGAATAGTCTGAAAACCTGAATCAGGCTGAGTTTGGCTCCAGATCTGAGTTTCTTCAAAATACATTGGATATTTGGACATGGGGTTAGTTCAGCGCCTTCTCTAGTTTGAAACTAAAACTCCAATGACTTTTTGGAAGGCCCAAACGAACACCAATTTCTGTCAGAAAAGTGTAGCAAGTACCCAGGAAAAGAGCAAAAGCTCAGCTCTGTGACAGCAGTACTTGCCAGAAAACCAGATAGATCTGGCCAACGTCCAGGGGCTTGATCTAGCAAAGCACTTCAGCAGTTTCACCGCAAGTGCTTTGCTGGACCACAGCCTGCACAGGAAAAGGAGAAAGGAATCAGGAGATACCGCTGCAGAAATTCTGTATCGACTACCGCGTTGGTTCATTTCCTATGCAATGTCTGTGACTTTTGATCATTTTCTATAGAACTTCACAAGAGTTCAGTCTTTGTAAATCTTTAAATGAAGAAAAGAGAAGGAGGTACAGCATAATTCTCCTTTGAATGACAATCTCTTCTGGAATCAGACAAATCAAATAGCAGAATACAAGCAGAATTCTAAAAAACCTCACAAGAATAATGACTCCTGGAAGAGTTTCTGCCCCTTTGAGTAGTTCTACTGAAGTCAGTGGACTAAATTCTGCTCTCAAGTATGCTGCTGTAAATCGGGAGTAATTCCATCAAAGTCAGTAGAATTACTCTGGTTTTACGCCACTTAACAGAGCAGAATTTGGTCCCATCAGATAAACTGCATGAACAAAGTGAGCAAGATTTGTCAGCAACTCAATTTCCTTCCCCCAAGGAAATAGGGCAGCTTGGAGAGAAAAGAGAACACAAAACAGTTCAGAATGAGATAAACTGAAGGTGGTTCCCTGGGAGGTGGAGAGGAATTCATACCCAAAGAACTTAGCTCTCTTTCCCTCCAGGATGATATTACTGACTTCAGCAAAGATGTTCTGGGTCTACACTGGTGAAACTATGAGAAAAGTTTGGCTCTTTGTGCAATAAATGAGACAGACAGAGAAAATGAGGAAATGGGCTGGATCCTCAGCAGCTGTAAATCAGTGTAGCACTATTGAAAGTGTGACAATGCTCATTTACACCTGCGGAGAATCTAGCCTTCCTGGTAATAAAAGCCAAGAGCCTTCCTCCCAGACAGAAAATTCATCAGAAATAATGATAAACAGTGAATTGTAACTTACATTCGCCACAGTCTCTATATGTATATTAGCAAAAATGTCTTTTTAAATTACCTTGTTAAGTAACATACTGCTCACTTTTAATCACTGGTCCTGTTGAGGTTTGAATGCTTTTCCTTTGTCCCCGTTGCAGGTGGTCATATGGGGTCCTATTATGGGAAATAGTTAGTTTAGGTAAGTGTCCTTTTTATTGGTACACAAATAAACTAGCAGGAGATATGTTAGTCCAGCCCTGTACTGGCCATCCTTGGCTCTGAGCCCTGCACCCAACCCACTAAGCCATTCCTCACTATCAAACCTCTTCCACTGTTTTCTTTTGGTTTATTAATTGCTTCCTGCATTGATCACAATAACCTTAAAAAAGAGACTGTCACAACTCCAAGTCAGTCCAGGTCAGGCCCCACATTACCAGAATGGTTCAGAGCACTCATTTTCATGATCCCATGCCAAGGAATTTATACAGTTTATTTACTTTTTCAGTAACTCATATTCAGAGGGTTAGATTCATAAAAGGACTGAGGCATTTAATTGCCACATTAGGCATCTACCTTCCAGAAGAAGGCCCCATAGGGATTCCCAAAACCCCTGCTCAGCTGCGGGCACCAATACTTCTGCCTCTGAATGTCTGCATTGGAGCTCCATGCCAAGATGTCTAACCCACAGAGCTGTAGAGAACCCAGGTGTTCTAACTCATGTGCAGGGCCCAATCTGGTACACAAGCTCAGAGCATGCCTCTCAGATTGGGCCCATGGAGGTGAATTTACAAAAAACAGCTGGTGGAGGTAGAGCCACGCCCTCATCTTGGCATCTCCCATTGGCCAGCATAGGAAAGGCGCCACCTACCATGCTGGCTTTGTGTGGATCCCATTCTGCAGTGCCTGTTTCTCCCAAGTCATTGTATAGGGAGCCTGTGCAACAAACTCAGCCTCCTCACTGATTTACGGCCTCCCTGGCTGCAGCATGGAAACTGCACACATCCTGTAGCCCTGCCTGGGTTCCTAGGCAGTGGCTCCCTTTTACAGCCAGGGGGACTGAAGATGAGTGCTTCGCTCCCTCTGACTCTGACAGGGACCCGGACATCTAGGGACCCAGGCAGAGCACTTTGCTCTCTGCTAGAACTGGCAAAGAGGAGCACTGATTTCCCCTCCTTCTGTTTCCAGAAAAGAGCCCAGCACCTATGGACCTAGGCGGAGTGCTTTGTTTACGCCCTGCTACAGACGGGGGGCGGAGGGGGAGCACTGATCTCCAGCGCCTTGGCTACAGTGAGGAGCCTGCACTGGCCTTTTAGCCTCATGGACATGTACTCCACTGAGGTCCTCAGGCTGCAGCTCCCTTCTGCAGCCCCCACGGGCCACAGGTTGGGAACCACTGATTTAGAGCCTAATCCTGCAAATGCACTACCTAGTACAACTCACATGGAGCCTGTCTGCTCTTTCTTACAGCCATGTAAATCATGACTAACCCCACTAAAGGCAGTGGAAGTGTGATCAGAATCAGGCCCGCCGACTGTCAGAATGTTAGGGAGACACATTATCACCAGTGGAGTTATGCCAATTTACACCAGCTGGCCCCCTGGCCTTTTACTTGCTTATGAAACCCCTGTCTGTGATTTTAGCACTTGGTACATACTAAATAAAATAATTATTACTGCTACTCAATACAATCTTCCCTTGAGGTGGGAAGGTACCTGCTTGCATCAGATAGTTTGTTGAGGAGCCATCCCGTGGCTCTTGCACTGATCACAGTTATCCTTACTTGTGATAGCACTAGAAAAATTTGCTTAACCCCATGTTAAAAATTTTGTGTTTTAGGTGGGACACCGTACTGTGGAATGACATGTGCAGAACTCTATGAGAAATTGCCACAAGGGTACAGACTGGAAAAACCTCTCAATTGTGATGACGAGGTGTAAGCAAACAAGTCGTTCAATTATTATTTTATTACCATGACACCTTGGGACCCTAGCAATAAACCAGGACCCCCATTGTGCTAGGTGCTGTACAAACACAGAACAAAAAGCCAGCATGCGCTAACATAAGAGATGAGACAATAAGTTTATTCTTTAGCATTGTTTACCATAAAACTAGCGGTTCTCAGGGAAGCCCTGATTCAAGAAATGTGATTTAGATAGCTAGATGGAGATATTAAATAATAGCTCTCTGAGCTATTTGTGTGGGGCCTGAATGCTTGGTTGGTTGCAGAATGGTAATTCGCCTCAAATGGGCCTATTATTTTATACAGGTGGGGTACAAAGCACTTTGAAAAGCACTGCAAAAAATCATCTTCAAGGAAGGCAAGCATGGGACATTTAAACCCAAACTATGCAAGTTGGAAGAGTAAAACAAAGTGTGTTTGCTACCTTACCTCATATGGGCAACCCCAGTATAATTACCACTATTGCTGGAAGCACATATTAGCATGGAGATGTGCTACCCAGTCAAACCAGTGTTCCTGCAGGCATGCCCAGTGACGTTCTCAAGTGGTGAAGAACTATTATAACAGCTCCTGCACCTTCACCTTCTTCACCTCTTATGTTGCAGAAGGAGCAAAGGGGGGAAGGGAGTGTGGCCAGATCACCAGCTCTTTGTTGTCTTTTCTTGCATAAAAAAACCACTTCTGAGTGGCTGCTTTGATTTCCTTTTAGCCTCAGTCACGTCTCAGCACAAACGATTGGTCCATGTCTTAGGGTTATTCTTCACTGTTGCCGGCAAACTCACCCGTCAGATCAACCCTCCCGATCGACCGAGCGGGTCCATGAAGACCTGCTCGGTATTGGAAAGTCAATCGCCAGTTGGAGTAGCGCTCAGTGCAGTGGATGTGCTAGGCATAACAGAGTCAAAGGGGGATATGCAAGTTATTTCAAGTAACTTGCATGTCTCCTTTTCACTGTCGCCAAAAATGGTGAGCAGTACAGACCTGCCCTTAGATGGCTGGCTGAAAATTCCAACCTTCACATTGTGGTGCTGTTTATGGTTTTAAGCTGGAACACTCATTCTTTGTGTTCAGGGATATGCTTCCAAGTCATCATGGATTTGTGTCTGATTTTTCAAGGTACGACCTAATGAGACAATGTTGGCGGGAGAAACCGTATGAAAGGCCATCATTTGCTCAGATCCTGGTGTCACTGAACAGGATGTTAGAAGAACGTAAGGTAAGGATGACTACTCTTGCTAGCTTGAATGCCAGGGAGTGTTTGCGGGTACTGCAAACAGAGGACTATACCCCTCAATTTCAACCACAGCTTGTTGCGCTTGAGAAAAAAAATGCACCCCTCTTTTTCTTTCAGACGTATGTGAATACTACATTGTATGAGAAGTTTACCTATGCAGGCATCGACTGCTCTGCTGAAGAAGCTGCTTAAGACAGAAAAATCTTTATATTGAGCATCCATTAAACAAACCACAAACTCAGCCTTCTGGAGAAAGAATGTGATGTGGTGTGTAGGACTGTGTATAGCTATCTTTGTAGACCGTTGACTTACAGATACCTGTGTGTGTATCTTACACAGTAAGTGCTGCCTCCTTCGATGGTAGGTGTGTATATAGCGGTTGGAGTAGGAATGGGCTAAAGTCATAAAATCTGAGCTACAGCTCATACACAATATTTTTTTCTGGAAACATGGGGACACTTTAAGTAGCCCATGCAGACACACATTGTAATGCAGTACACATTGCAACCTAGGTATTTTCTAAGAGTTATTGATAAATATGTTTACAGCTGAATTTTATGGTGAATAACACAACACACTTTAAGTGCCATGTCTCCAGCAAACAGACAGTACAGTAGAATTACCAGAAAAAAATTTAGTCTTACAATTGTAATAGATGATCAACTGTAAAAGAAAGCCCTGAAAATAATTTGTCAGTGCTTTTGAACTGGCCACCACCTCTGCGATACAAGCAACTATTTGTTTTTTGTCATGCAGCTAATAGCTAATTTCTGTATTAAATATCAATGTTTGACATGCTAATATATATATTAGGGTGGTGTTATTTTAGAAAGCCAGATGGCATTTATCATAAAGAACAGGCATTCATAAATGTATTACATATTGTAAAACGTTTCTAAAAAGTCAATTTGGCTACAACTGCAGCTTTTTCATTTGAGTCTAATAATGCACTGAATTATAGCTCATTAGCTAATTATAAACAGGTAAGGTTCACTTACTTGCATGTGACCACTAGTCCTTGTGTGCCTGGCTGTAGTTTACTGTATGGCCTTTAACAAATAACATATGAGAAGCCTTTCAGATTTTTTTCCTTCAGTGGCATTATTAAAAGGTTTTCAACTCTACCCAGCATTCATCTGATGTATATGATGTTCAAGGGGGCAAGAATATTTTTACACTTCAGTATAATGGCCATGAAAATTAGTGTGTGGCAACTAAAGCTGGAATCTTGCTCTCAGATGGTGATTTTTAATTTTAATTAGCTCTCAAGCTGAGAGTGAGCAGTAATAAAGTTAATAAAAGGCACGTTGGGACATAGTTTTAGTTATAAGAACCTTTACTTTCCTTATACAAATAATGTGGAGTTTTTAATAGCCATTAAGACTACAGGTGCTCTATTTTACTAGACTAACAAACCCAATGTGATCACGGCCCCATTTTACCAGGACCTTTTCAACCATATAGCAAAGGAGGGTCCCTGCTGTTAAGAATTCACAGACAAGAGAATCAAAAAAATTATTAGCCCATTTTATAGCTAGATGGGGAAAAGTCAGACAGCAAGATCTGGAAATTGAGCATACATTTCCTGAGTTCCACATCAGCACCTTCACTACACCAGCATTGAGTATGCCTCTAATCTACTTAGATATTTTGTAGTGTTCCCAGTGCCATGGTCTCCATCCACCGACACAATGATGCCTCTTGGTTCATTAGATGTTTCTGTAAGTACACGGAGAACCCAAGGTGTAAAGGGAAAGACTGGCAGGGGAGGAGTAATGACTTGGATCCGATGGGAGAGGCTGGAAAGGCTTTTCAATTTGCTACCAGAAAAAAAGGTTTTAGCACCTGTAAAGAAATGTATATCTAAAAAACATGCATATCTGTATACATGTATGTTAGAGTGATATAGACATTTATTGGCCACCATCTGGATGAAGTGGATCTCAGTTTGTATGTCACAGTTGTAGTTTGTTTTTTTTAAACTGATGCCTATTAGAAGTAATTAGACAAATTGTACCTGTGTAATATCCATACCACTGCACACCAGTTAGCATCACATATCGGTGCCTTAACATGCTAGTTAAAGATCACATTTTGAAGCTCAAATTGACAATTTGGTGGAGGAGGTAGCCTTCAGTTACTGTTTCAACAGCCCAAGTAAATGCAAAATCTAGACAGCTTCTCAATGTTTTCATTACGTGTACTTTGTTCAAAGAACCATTGTTCATGGCATACTGTGGCACAGCAGCCTACTACATGGTTATTTCTAGCAGACACTTAACCTGTTACTGATTTGCAATGACAAGAGCCTACAGTTGTTAGAGCATGGTAGCATTTTTTCCCCATCCCCTTTTTTCCCCCCAATAATCTTTATCAAGAGAATCCAGGAGTATAATTGCACTCTACATGACAAGTATCTGGTCTGCATTGCAAAACTGAAAATAGGTTATTGCATTCAGTTCTCCAGTCTCTCTCCCCCAAAAAGGAAAGAAGTCACATTGAGTACAGTGCACACATTTTGTATTTGGTGCATTAACACCTACATAATTGATAGTGTGTGCCAGAGCATAAATTATTAAATTTTGGAGGCTTGCAGGGTCTATACATTAAAGTCAAACTGAAAACAAAACAAAAAAAAAATCATACCTTCATTGGAAATAAGCGGTCAACATGTCCTCTGCAGTAAACAAATACCTTTAATTTGGATTTTTTTTTTTTTTTTTTTTTTTTTTTTTTAAGGTTGATTATACTTGGCACAGCTTTAACTATTCATTTTTTAAAAAAAGTTACCCTACCAAAACACCTTTACAAAGCAAGGTTAACAACAGCTCAAAATAAATCACTAGGTTCACCATAACCAGGAGTGTATATTATTACAAGCATCCCAACTTATATGCTCCCTTTTACTTGCTAACATATACATTTCTTGGGAAAGTGTGTCATAGGTGAGAAAATTAGAGTTTCTCTATTGTATTGCTTTTCTACATCACTCTTTTGTTGGCCACAGAAGCTGGATGAAAAGTAGGGAAGGGACTGACTTTCCCAGTGTCATTTGCAGGCAGTAACAATGGTAATTTAATTTAAAGGGGGCCTCAGGCAACTGGGTTCTTTCTTTCTGGTAAGAAAAAAGTTGGTACACATTTAAAAATTGAAAAAAAAAACCAAGCTATTAAACCATTCTTTTCTAGTTTTGTACTGTTTAGATCACCAGTTCTCAGCAGTGCAGAGCTGTTAATTAGGAGGTACAGGACCAACCCACATAATCAACCACATTTTTACACCGAACAAAAAAAATCTCAAACTTCATAGCAAACATCTAAAGTTAAACAACTGTGGTACAAAAATCTTTACATAGACTAAGTACACACCATCAAATATTCAATATAATTCCGGTGGGGGGTGGGGTCTTGATACTGCCAAAGTAGAAGTCATGACTAAAAGTGGTTAGTACTGAAGCCTCAGTGTTTTCATCAGTGTGTGTGGCTTGATGTTTATTTCACCATTCTTGATGGGGAGGAAAAAAAAAAAAAAAAAAAAAAAATCACCATTTTCTGCCTTTATCCTCTTTTATTTTCCACAGCATCAGTTCCATACAAGCAGCAGCATCTTCACTAGAATCATGGCCACCAACTAAGGAGGAACAAA
>ML685839.1:11167584-11292896 GCA_007922175.1 Pelusios castaneus | reverse complement strand
TGGTGTTCATCACAAAAAGATATTACAGAGGACATGAAGATAGTCACGATTCAGAAAAGTAAGTTATTCTAGAACCAACAGATGCAGAGAGCTATGCCTCACTACAGGCTAGTACATTATAGAATGGAAACATAGAAATATACCAGACAATATTTACAAGATTCTGAAACATCTGAGTAAACATATATTGCATTTATAAATAATTTAGTAGCTTTAGATTGAGGATGGATGAGAAACAATGGAAGGAAGAGAAACAGAAGTAGACAAATATCCCAAAAGAAAGGTGATGTTGCAGGATTCTGTGAGTGACACACATCAATAAAATTAGTTCAGGAATGGGAAGTTGGAAAGGCAAACTGAGGCTATGTACACACGAGAAACTTGTCCCACAATAAGTTATTGCGGGACAAGGAAAGCGATATTTTTTTATATTATATATAGCGCTTTCTCGTGTACACATGTGCTGCTTCTTTCGCAAAGGAGCATTCACACAGTGAATGCTCCTTTGCGAAAGAAGAGCAGAGCATGGTGGGCACCTGTCCCACCATGCACTGCCCACAGCCAGCCCCCTAGCCCAGCTGCAGGGCTTCCCGCTGTCATCCGAAGCCCCGAGGCTGAGCTGGGGGCTGGCCCGAACCAGCGAGGGTTTGAGCCAGCACCCCAGCTCAGCTCCCAGGCTTCAGGTGCCGGCAGGCGCTGCGGTGCTTAAGCGCCGGAGCGCCTGCTGGCACCCGAAGCCCAGGAGCTGAGCTGGGGGGCTGGCCCGAACCGGTGTGGGCAGCCGGTTCGGGCCAGCCCCTTGGCAGCCGGTTCGGGCCAGCCCCTTAGCTCAGTCCATGGGAGCTGCCCGGTTTGGCAGCTCCCATAATACTCAATTTCACTGCTCTGCTAGAGCAGTGAAATTGACATATTTAACAGCTCCAATGTCCCAGAGTGCCATCGATTGGCACTCTGGGATATTTCCGGAGGCTTTCTATTGTGCAAAATGAGTACACATGAGCATTACCGCGGAACTCGTTTTGAGTGGTTTAACTGTTGCGTGGCAAGAGGGTGTTGCCATGCAACAGGGAAATTGATCGTGTGTACGCTACTGGCTTTATTGCGTGGTAAGGAGCCTTACCGCGCAATAAAGTTATCGTGTGTACATAGCCTTAGGAGCAAAACATCTGAGGAGTACCAAATTCTTCAGCAGTAATAGGTTTAAACAGTCCATTTTACTGATATTTCACTAAGGGCATGTCTACACTAGAAGTACCAAAAAGAGCATAGATGCACCACTGTAGCTCTCCCATTGGCATAATTACTCCACTCCTTGAGAGGTGGAAGGAAGCTATGATAGAGGGAGCCACTCTCCTGATAACAGTGCTGGTGTGGACAACACATAAGGTCGCTGTAACTTGTGTTGATAAGGGGGTGTTATTTTCACACTTAAATGCAGACTTGCCCTAGGAAATGGAAGAACTACTGTATAAGGACTAGCCAAATTCAAGGGAGCATTTCCATGTACTTATCAAGGAACAGTTTTTGGAATGTACCTACAAAGGAAAAATCATCACACTTGGCATTCACCAATCCCCCTGCATTCTGATTGCCACAGCTACTCATTTCACAGTTCAGCTAATTTATATTTTTGAAAACATCCAGCTGGGAAGGTAGGATAGGAATTTACTGCTTTTACAATTAAACTGGACATCTCTCTCTGCCCCACACAAAATAATAAGTTCTACACTTGTCCTTAGGAGTGACATAGAACTTGAAAGAATATCCTATTGAGATAAGTGGGCTTTGACAGTAGCTAGAGCCAAATCTAAAAAATAAAAGTTCTATAAAAGCCAAGAGGAACAGTCTGGAGGGAAAAGATTCCTCTCAAGATACACATTTGTGATTCCAGTTGACTTAAATAGAAGTTGTGCGGGCTGGTTTTAAGACAGTTTTGTTATGTTTTTTGGAAAAATGTAAATGAATCTCCAGTAGCTAGCAATAAGATTTCAGAGATTTTAGAAGGCTGTACAATCCATTTTTTCCCGTCGTCCTTGAAGCATTTAAATTTGCAGAACTCTTTTTATTTGTCCTTTCAAAGCTCCAGGCAGCCGTTACTTTCCTGGTCTTTAAGCTAATGGTGGGCATTTCCATCTGGTAGCATGGGGTGACTGATGGGATGCTGTCCAAAGCAGACAGAACTTTTGTTTCATTAGATATGCAAGATGTATCGAGAACAGAACAATTAGCACTGAAACTATTAAAACAAGCCACCATATAAAATGGTGGTGTTGAAGAGCTAGAAACAAGCTTTAACCAAAGGGTTTTTGGTTTGTTTGTTTTTTAAATAGTGCCATCATATACACCATATAGGAAACTACATCTATAGGCTCAGTGATATGCACTGCATAAACAAAAAAAGTGTTAATACCATATAAGAGTATGGAATAGCTTCTTTTTGCAAAGCATGCACTCAACTCACTGAAGTGGTAAAATTTCCATTAAATAAAAGGAAGTGGAATCCAACTATATAGGTGCTGACTAGTGTACTTTTCACTTACAGTTGAAGAACTCTAATTTGCACAGTACCTGCTCTGTATACAGCATTCATTTTATTAAAAGATAGTACTATGCGGTCTCCAACTAGGGATGTAGCCAGATGTGATTGTCTGGCAGGGCCCATCACTAATGAAGGTGGGCCTGGACGATTTCCTGTCACATGGCTGGAAGCAGGAAGTTTGTATAGCAACCAGCCAAAAGCTGCCTGATACTCCAAGAATGAGCAGAGTCCCAGCAGCAGAAGCAAAAGATTGGGTGTGCCTTCTTTCAAAGTGGATGGGCCATGGCCCACCCATAGCTATGTCCCTGCTTCACACATTCTTATGTCATAACATATGGACACCTTTCAAAGCCCTTTTGTGTCCTACACAAAAGCATTTAAAGTTGTCTTCATAGTATGACAAGCTTTTTCCATAAGAAAGTAACATTTGAACAAACAGGAGGCTTTAACTTCATGAATTCAGTTCTGACCATTTTCCAGCTTTGTTGGTATAGAAGTGTGCATTGCTTGGTTATCTCTTTAAACTAATTACATATTATTTCTAAAATTCTCAATTAGAACTACCTTTATCCATGATGTTGATACACTTTAAAAACTTGGAGACAAAGATCTAAAAGTGAAGAACCCTTGTGAATGCACCCACTTACCTAATTCGTGTGTGTTACTTAATTAGAAGTACATTTCTTTAAAATGTATGTTCTAGGAAGGCTTGCAATGCGTTTAGCTATATGGAAAGTAAAAATTATAATACTCACTAACAGCGAGTTCACCAACAGTGTCTTTCCCACAACCACAAAAAATACATGGGAGAAAATACTTGTTTTAATTTTTAAAAAGTTTGATTTAAATCCATAATTTAACTAATTTCATTGATATTTCCTTCAAGTTCTTCGAAATTTCCAACAGTCACCCACAGATTGTGTATCATGCCAGCCTGGGAAAGAAACTATTCTTCATTATTTGAGTCTCAGGCTATGTACACACGATCAGATTAAAGCGCAACAAGGCAATCGCGCTACAAAACTCACGTGACCTTTATTGCGGGACAACGCGTACACACGTTGCTCCCTGCAACGCAACAAAATTACACGCATTATCGCGGTTGAGCGCAATGACTTCTGGGCACCTATCCCATCGTTCCATTTTCCCTGAATCGGCGCTATGAATCATGGGATGAAGGAAAGGAACGCAAAGCGCCATGGGTAAACTCTCAGTTTCCCATGGTGCTTTGTGTTCCCCTAGCGTCTTCCTCGTTGCCAATAGCAACTCGCGCCTATTTTCAACATTGCAGTGACGCAACGCACCACTTGCAATCAATCGCAACAGCGACAGCATGGATCCTGCTATGATCTCCATTGTCGCCTTCAACATTCTGAATACATCTCGGCTTGTTGCTCAGTACGCAATGAGCTCCGAGTCAGATGAGGACACCGAGGAGCAGGGGCTGATCGATGCCATGCAGAGCAACAGCACCGCATTGCTCAGCTCCTTCACCGATCATCTGCACACGGTGCAACGCCGTTTCTGGTCGCGAGAGACGAGCACCGAGTGGTGGGATCGCATTGTTATGCAGCTGTGGGATGACGAGCAGTGGGTACAGAACTTTCGAATGCGGAAAGCAACCTTTCTGGAACTGTGCTCAGAGTTGGCCCCTGCCCTGCGACGGAAAGACACCAACATGAGGTCAGCCCTAACTGTGGAGAAGCGTGTTGCGATTGCTGTATGGAAGATGGCGACTCCCGACTGCTATCGGTCCGTTGCAAACCAGTTTGGAGTCGGGAGGACCACCGTCGGATTAGCCCTCTCACAAGTGTGCCAAGCCATCAATCGCATCCTGCTACGGAGGACAGTGACATTGGGCAATGTTCGAGAGATTGTGGACGGCTTTGCTGCCATGGGATTCCCTAACTGCGGGGGAGCCATAGATGGCACACACATCCCTATTTTGGCTCCAGACCATCTCGCGACGGAGTACATAAACAGGAAGGGCTACTTCTCCATGGTGCTGCAAGCACTCGTGGATCACAAGGGTCGTTTCACGGACATCAATGCTGGGTGGTCGGGAAAGGTGCATGATGCCCGCATTTTCAGGAACACTGGTCTGTACCGGAAGCTGCAAGGGGGCACCTTTTTCCCTGATCAAAAAATAACAGTGGGGGAGGTGGAGATGCCCATAGTCATCCTCGGAGACCCAGCATACCCACTGATGCCATGGCTCATGAAACCCTACACTGGGAACCTTGATCGCAGCAAGGAGCGGTTCAATTACCGATTGAGCCGCTGCAGAATGACTGTGGAGTGTGCCTTCGGCCGTTTAAAAGGGCGCTGGCGCTGTTTGTATGGGAGGCTGGACTTGGCGGAGGACCAGATCCCTGCCGTGATTGCGTCATGTTGTGTCCTCCATAACATTTGTGAAAGTAGGGGAGAAAAGTTTTCCCCTACGTGGGCTACGGAGGCACAGCGCCTCGAGGAAGCATTCGAGCAGCCAGCCACTAGGAGTATTAGGGTGGCACAAGGAGAAGCTGCTCGCATAAGGGAGGCACTCAGGGAGCATTTCAATGATGCCCTTCCCTAGTTCAGTTCCATGACGCATGAGGTGCACCTTAGGATCATTTCAATAATGTGTATAAATAAATGCATTCTTCAAAGTATTTGTTACTGTTTTTATTGAAACCTGAAAGATGGGGGTGGGGTTACAGGTTGGTGTAGCTCCGGGTCTCGTAAAAGTAGCTTGGGGGGGGGGGGGGCTGGATGTTGTCCTGTACCGGGGTGGGGGGTGGCCTTCAAAGAAATGCTTTGAGGGACTGCGGTGTGTGGGAGGCATACACGGCTGAACTGTCTGGAGTGGAGCCCGGACATTTATCGCCTGGGACTGCAAAGCTATCATGTTCTTTAGCAGTTCTGTTTGCTCCTTCATGACGCTTATCAGTTCGTCCCTGTGTTTCTGCCTCCTCTGCTGGGATTCCTCTCTCCAGGCTCTATTCTCCCTTGCGGATTCTTGTGTTGCTTTCAGCAGGTCGTTAAACATATCCTCCCTGTTTCTTCGAGAACGCCGCCTAATGTTTCTCATTCGGTCAGCTGGGGTAGACACCGGCCTTGTGAAGCTCAATTCTAATACAAAAATAACAATATAGACATTGTTAACACATAGCATAGATAGCCAATGTAACCTTCCAGTAGCACATTCCACTGGAAGGTACAGGGCGGTCAACACACTACGCTGCGCTGAAGCAGACAAGGTACATTCTAATAGACGGCTTACCGGGGGCTAAGAATCGGAAGAGGGCACACAGATGGAACCCAATATCCCTCTCCTCAGAGTGCCCCTTCCATCTAGAATACATCTCCTACATGCCGCCGGTAGCAGGCCGGGACCGTATGCTGCTGCACTGTGTGCTGCCATGGTTCCCAGGGCTGTGCTTTGCAGCTGGAGAGGCAGAGTGTCCGTCTTTGGGAGCGCAGACACAAACGCTCTCCCATCTAACCTGAGTATTAGGCTCTGGAGGTACATCGAGGAAACCTTTTCTGACCTAAATGCAGATGATTATTTTACAATCACTGCTTGTATTGATGCCCTGCTAATGAATGCAGAGTAAATAGCGTGCACAGCGGGGACCCGCAAGCACCCCCACCCCAGACAATGATATTTTAGCAGGAGCAGAGCTGAATGAAGGAGAAACTTACCTGAACCCCCCTCTGCCGCCTCAGAGAACAAGCTGCAGTTCAAGCCTTGGGTGGACGTCTCAGCGGGGCTGCTGAAGAGCTCCTGGCTACACGCGGTTGCGCTTTCCTCCGTGTCATCCTCCATCTCCTCCTCCTCCTCCTCCTCAACAACGTCCTCATCCTGCTCGGCTCTGGCAATCACCGGACGAGGAGGGGCTGAAGTGTCCACGGGACTTTTGGCAGTGGTTGTGGGGTCCCCGCTGAGGATGGCTTCTATTTCCTTATAGTACCTGCATGTTGCAGGCGCTGATCCAGAACGGCGGTTTCCCTCCTTCGCTCGGTGATAGGTAATTCTGAGCTCCTTCACCTTTGATCTGCACTGCACTGTGTCTCTATCATGCCCTCTCTCTGACATGGCCCGAGAAATTATGCCAAATGTGTCATAATTCCTCCTGCTGCCGCGTAGCTGCGCCTGCACGGCGGACTCTCCCCAGATGCTGATCAGGTCCAGCACCTCTGCCGTGCTCCAAAGGGGTGCGCGTCTTCCACGGCGGGCCGCCATTGCTACTGATGATCGGAGCACAAACACACTCCACGAGGAAGAGAGCAGGAAGTGAAACAGACTTGAAATTTGAAAATCCCGGGAATAAGTTCGGGGCAGGGCGGGGACAGTTTCGTCACGGCCACAGAGCGGGTGGGGGGAAGACCAGAGAGGACGACTTGGGAATGCTGGGACAGTTCCGGACTCCAGTCAATGCGCGGTAAGCGTACACACGAGCTCAAACGCGCAATATATGATCCGCAACAGCTGTTACCACTCTCGTCGGAGTGGTTGTTGGATTGCGCGACAACAGGGCACTTAACGCGCAAGAGCCCTGTTGCACGTGTGTACGCCATTGTTGCTATCGCGCGGTAATGAGCTTTAATGCGCGATAATCTGATCGTGTGTACAAGGCCTCTGTTAAGTGAAAAATTGAACCCAACCTTAATGTAGAGAAGGTATTGCCCTTCTATAATCACAAAGCTCAAGGACAAGGTGGTAAATAGCCAAACCAAAAAAAAAGAGATTCAAACACAATTTCAAAAGCTACAAGTCATCTTATGTCAGGTATTTGCTTTGAAAGATCAGAAGGCGGCTTGTTTTTTAACTACTGTACTAATTAAAACTGCTAAAGGGGGAGACAAATATTATTGACTATGAAGAAAATAGTTCAGCATATGACTATCTCAACATTAGTTCTGGACATCGCTTGTTTTATACTACCCAAAGGAAAACTGCTTATACAAGTCTTACATTTAGTAGCTCTAATGGCATCCTTTTATTTTTGTTCCCCACCCTGCAACTGTCATGGCAAATTAGAACAGATTCAGAGTCAAACAGAATTATGTCAGGAAAAGTGCAGGTTAAGACAAATGAGATCCTTCATGGTTTATTTTTAAGGCGGCAGCCTGCTGGCTCCAGATGATATAAAAAAAAAATCTTGGACTTAATGGTTCTATTCCTTTGAAATACAGTCCAGCTGTGTGGCTCCCATGCAACATTCTAGCTTAAAACGTTGTACCTGTTCTTCCTTGGAATTGCTTATTTGCCATTTTTCCTCCCCAAGCACCCTTGTGTCTCACTTAAGTGCACTACCATATCGCAAATAGAAGCACTCTGAAAATGAGCTGATTGCCAGTCAAGCTAGCATTTGAAGAATTTTCTTAACAAGGAGCTGAACATAGAGTTACTAGTCTGAAGTACTGCAGGCAATGTCTTTTTTTTTAGACTCAGTTTGTTTAGGAACTCATTAAAATGGTGCTTTGAATCAGATTAACATACAATATATTTAGTTTTATTCTATAGAATTGTTATTTGTAGATGATATATATAATTTTACTGATTTTACTTCTAAAGCTCAATCGAGCAATTCCTTTTCATGATTTTAGAACTGAAATCCAATGACATTTTAAAGATGGCATTTTGTATCCCAACCAAAAAACCTCATGTGTCATGTCTCTGGCTAGCATATGTGAATAGGTTTAAAACAAGCATGTAAAGTAGTTATCAGACATACATATCAAGTTTTCCATTTTGCTTCTTAGACATTTTACTCCCTCAAATTAGTTTTCCTGCTTTTAGCGCTACTCATAGATAGCATGATTTCTTTGCTCATATCTTTCCTACACATTTGATATATAGAAGTGATTTTGTATGAAGAATATTACTTAAAAACCTCAGGTCACTGTTAAACCTTTTGATTCTAGGAGAGAAAAATACTAAAAAATTACTGAATATTGCACTTGAAAACCTGGACATAAAGTAAACCTCTAAATAACTGACATGGGCAAAGCTGAAAATGGCTAAAGCACAGGTACACAAATTGCACTTTGAAAGTTAGTTTTGCTTTGAGAGGTATTACCCCCTTGTATTATGGGAGAGAAAATGGAGAAAGGAGTCTCAAAAGTGAAGAAATGGTCACGTGCAACAAATGGAAGATGCTATCTTACACAAGAGTCTGTACATTAATTTGTGAAAGTAAGTGTCATTCTCAGAAAGAAAAATGATAATTGCAGGGTTGACAATTTTGCCTTAAATACTTCTACACCTACAGTATTTTCTATTCTATAATGAACACTGCAAATATCAGAGGTAACTTCATTTAAGACAAAGTTAGCAAGGTTGGGATTTTTTGTTTTTTTGTTTGTTTTTTAAGGACAACTGTACTATTAGATTGGTTGTTTCTTGGTTCGTTTACTTTTATTATGCAAGTCACCAGTGGCTTATACAGAAACTAAAATAGGGTCCTACCATCATCTTGAATAATTCGTCTGAGGTAATCAGCCATTAGATTTCTAAGAGCTCTTTTATGGGGCAAGCCTAGCCGATGAGGAAACACCACTGCTGTGTCCACAACAGTGTTATGAATTAGCTGTAAAAAAGGAAAAAATAGCAGTGGTCTGTATCAATTATCTCCAGTCCAGTTATATTTCTCCTTTAATAAAATAAAACACTAAAAATTTTCTTGGTTAGAACACTACCACTGTCTTCTTTAAATCCCTTTTTATACCACCTCCTTCTTAATCTGGTCTCATGCTTGATCTCTTCACACTATCCCTGTCCTATGTTTTATCTAGTCTGTATTAGATTATAAACTCGTAAGAGGAGAGACTCTTTCCATGTTCTGCGACACTTTACATACATGACTTCCACTAGCTAGATGTTTGTTAATCTGAAGTACAATCAACTGTTCATTCTTTTTTTGTCCACAAGCGAATATCATGCCACTCTATTCTTCCCAGAAAATTGTATTAAAAGCACTCTGACTAGTCCATACCGTAATAGGAAAATAGTCATAATTTTAGCTTCTGAATAGTAATGGCAGTAATTTCCTACTAGGATTGCCAAGTGCTTGTTTTTCTTTTCTAACTCAGACATCATATACTGTAAGTTTTAGATTTGGCTGAAATCTTCCATTGATTACTAGTGCTGTTAAATTTAAAAATAAATTAGTTTCAATCTAATCAAGTCAGACTGTCAGAAACCAGCAAGAAGTTGTGTTTTTAGCAATGCTTGCCTCAGCAGTGACTCAGTAAAAATATATGCACAACTAAAGTGTGAACCAACTTTTAAGGCAATTACAAGGTGTTGGTTAATTCATTGGAGCTTATGCTCAGAAGACAAACAGTGGCAGATTCCCCCTCTCCCCCATTTAACAAGGAAAATACAATGCAAGAGTGATTTGAAACAGCATAGTTAAAACAACGAACTCAAATGGAAAAGTGAAATTTTCAGAGAATTTGCTGTGTCATATCTATGTATTGTTAGCTTTTTCTAATCTGAATCTAAGTGTGAAATGAATAGCTTTTGTCTCTGTCATATACATGATAAACCATAGCAGGTGTAAAACTGATGAATTTATCTGCCAAAATCTTTATTTCCTATTTTATTAATTTAACTGCGCACCTTTAAAGGCTACAGTAAGTTTAGTTCTATTCTAAAAATCTTCTTCTGAAGACCAGTTGCTTTGAAGTTAAAAAGTTAGTGACAGAAGTGGTTTAAAAACAAATCTTATAGAAACGTCACAGAACTAATGCATAAATGTTTTACCTTAAGAGCAAATAAATCATTTTCTAAGCTGTGTCCAATTAAAATAGTATCTGCACTGAACATGTTTAGCAATATTGCCTGCACATCCCGAATAGATGTTGTTATATTCTTCAAGTCCTCCTCTATCACTCCAGAAAATCTAAAAATAGATTTAAAACAGCTTCAGTAAGTGAGAAATATACTAAGTGAATAGTGGGAAGAGGTGGTCTGTGTACCTTTTTGTAGCATTCAAATTAACTCAACACTGAACACACCAACATCAGTAGATTTTTAAGTCAAGTTGCATAAACTCATCATTTGGAGGAAAAGAGAAAATTTACATACTGTAGACCAGAGAGTTTTGTTTAGCCTAGAGAGGGTAGCCAATCTGTTTTGAATCCAAGTTTACTTCCATTAAACAGGAGAATAGCTTTTTAAAATATATACTGAACTTCTCAGAATTGAGTTTTTATTTAATTACAACAACGAGAGTCCTGTGGCACCTTAGAGACTAACAAATTTCTTTGGGCATAATCTTTTGTGGGCTGATGAAGTGGGTTGCAGCCCACAAAAGCTTATACCCAAAGAAATCTGTTAGTCTTTAAGGTGCCACAGGACTCTCGTTATTTTTGCTATATACAGACTAACACAGCTACCCCTCTGGAACTTATTCAATTAAAGTCAACAATTCATGCATTAAGGAACTATTATTTCCAAATGTTTGAGGTTTTTTTGAAGATATACTTACCTAGTATTATAGTCTATGATTTCATTATCTGGTTTAACAATTGTATCATAGGCAACCTGTAGGCCGGAATCAACCACTGTCACTCTAGTAAGTTCCAAACCTTGCGTTGTGTAACACTAAAAGAAAAACAAAACAAGTGTTAAATGAGAGTTTGAATAGATCACCTCTGTCTTTTACTCTTTACACAAGGTATTAGAACAGGAAGGAACCACACAGGTACTTTGTGGTCCAAATAATCAAGTTTACTAACAATATAAAGCGTGCAAGGCCTAGCTACACATATACTACTGCTTGTCTTCGTCGCTTCTGAAACGTGGATGAATGAGGGCCATTAGAGGTGCACACAAAATTTAAAGTTTAAAACATTACAAACTAATTGTACAATTACAAAATGTACAATTACTGTACATTACAAACCACCATTAAGTTTGTTTGTTTTTTTAAAAGCAGAGTATCTAAATGAAAATCAATTTCAGTCTCTAGAAAAGCTGTATAATTTTGCTGTTCCAGAATAAAATGTTGAACTAGTAATACCCAAACAGAGAAATTACTTTCAATGTTTTCAGTAATGATGAGCACCCCCAAATCCAAGTGAAGTCAATAGGAACTGTCTGCTTAGGGTGCCTTTGAAAATCAAGTTATGTTTTTCTCTATTTGAGCCCCTATGGTAGCTACATCCTCACAGTTGTGGTACATGTGCCTTTATAATGCTATTAATCAAGTTACCTACTGTGACAGACTGCACCCCAACGTCAGTCTGGTGTGCCACTATGACCCCTTAAACCCCACTCCTGAACCCCAATTTACCCTGCTCTGCTAGGTGACCACTTACTCCTGAGTTAGTCCACACCAGCGTGCAACTGGTCCCAGGCAGTGGGTATAAATCCACTAGCCACACAGGTGTTTGTCTCCAAGCAAGTACCCCCAGCCCCAGATCCCAAACCAGGAGTCACTGTTTTATAGGTATTGGGATCCACTTCCAATCTCCATAGTTTCAAGTCCATCCACTTAAAGAAGTGAATTATGCCCAGCCTTCCACATCCACACCCTCTAAAGACCACACAGCTTTAGATAAAACAAATACTAGTTTATTGATCAGAGTGATTTCAAGTGAGAACATGACCAATTAAGGCAGAATCATACTATAAATAAGTTAGGAGTGACCACTATCAAATAAAAGGTATAAACCACATACTAATCTAACGTCTTTACCTAAACTGACCTCATGCTTCTTCATGATTATGTGCAAGATGTTCAATGTTTTACAGCCATTCTCTGCCTATTCCAAAGCAGGCCCCAGATCTTGCTTGAAGTTGGTTGCAAGATAGTGTCTTCCAGATGAAAACCTGCAGTTTCTCCCCCAAACAGTGTCTGTGTCCTGTTTTTACAAACTGCTAACAGCTCCTCCCCCTCTGCCCTATTGTGTGATTTTCTTTACTTCTACCTGAGCCAGGGAGGGCACTGGCATTCCCATTGACATGTAAATCTCCAGCCACTGTGCTAGATAGTCCTGAGAGTCTGAACCTTGTAACATGCTTCACATCTGCACACATGTTGCAATAAGAAACATGGCATTACAGCAATTTTGTAGAATATGTTATGAGCATTCACAAAGAAATCTCATATAACATATACGGCATCAAATCACACAATTACATTGCAAAACTGAACAGAAAAGTTACACAGATCATGCCCTAGGGGTGCAAAGATTTGGATCCTGTCACACCTACCCTTTTCTGTAGTCACATTTAATGACAGTTTTGTTTCCCTTCCAACAAACCAACACAGATTGCCTCAGTTAATTTTCTCTATATTGATTCCACCTTAATCCTCCTTAAGGAACCAGCAATCTCTGACTGTCATAAAAGTAGTCAAGATTTATTTAGCTAATACTAAATAGCCTCCAATTCTGTGTCACCCATCACAGATAGAATGCATCCAGCTCAGCCTTAAATCTTAATGAAGACCCATTCTACCACTTTGTTTTTATACCCATTCTTAGAACAGAATTATACACAGTATTTCCTATGAAGCAACATTCAAAAGTAGCTGACAAACATTTGGTTTGAGCTGAACATTTCAAGAAGCTTAAAGTTAATCATACCATCTCACAGTCGAGTGCAAATACACCATGATTTCCATCAGCTGGAGTTAGTTTGATAAATGTCTTCACGAAGCCTTCCAAGTTCTCCTTTTGGCCATCGTGAACGTGGAGCTGTAAAATTTCCATTAGCATTAAAATGTGATAGATAAGTGTTTTAGAGTATCTCTGTAACTATGCCAGCACAACCTGATAGTATAGATACAGTCTATACTGATGGAAGGGGTTTTTCTCCACTTTCTCCCCCCCACCCCCCGCAAAGATAGCTAGATCAATGGAAATATTTTTCCATCAACCTAGCTGCATCTACACTGGATGGTTATGTCAGCATACCTATGTCATTCAGGAATGTGGATTTTTTCCACACCTCTGAGTGATACAAGTCTGTCAACCTAAACTTAGATGCAGACCAGCTATTATTCAAATAGCTGCAAGTGTAAAATATCTTTGATACAGACTAACTAGAATTCAACAGAAGAGCCTTTTAAAAAAAAATATTCTCCACCCAACCTACTAAGTCTAGAAACATAAGTTACTGTAAAGATAGAGATTGATAAACTGTAGTCCATAGCAAATAGTGGGCCATGAGAAACTGGTTGGCCTCAAAGATTCAGCTCTTTTTTCCCTAGAAGAGAGAAATGAATGGAGTAGAAGGGCACATAAAGCAAAATCAGATGTGATTCCATGAAGAAACAGTTACTTTCCAATTACATTACTATAGTTGCCCCTGGACTATTCTGTGGTAAGTATATGGCCTCTGCTATCAGGAGCAGAAAGGGCAGTGGGTTTTTGAGAGACAATCTCGTAATATGTGATCCATACTGTGAAAATGTTCCTACCTTTGCAACCTGGCATCCAGGAGACCCAACTACTCCTTCACAACAGCTGTACCGTGTTTCCAAGCCACCAGGAACTGTCATAAAGTTAAAGATAAAGTCAAAAGAGTCAAAAAGCTGAAACAATTCAATACTTGTTTGAAATAAACTGCTTATTTTTCAATCTGTCACTACAAAAAGAATAAAGCAAAGTTAACTTTAAATTTTGTTTTCTTTTCTACTTTGACTGAATGCAGAATTTTTTTTGGTAAAATTAAGCTAGCTATTCCAGAAGTTAGCCCCATTTTTTCAACTCATGAAGACTTCCCCAAGGTCATGCTTGCAGGGGTTAAAAGACTTAGGTAAATGGTCAACTCTAGTTTTGAGTATCATCTATTTATTTATTACATACAAAATAACCAACATTAAGTAACATTTGTATAGCTTGCAAAGACTAAGACTCAAAATTTACAAATTGCCAAAACTTAGGTTGCTTGTGATGCCTTAATCCTGTCCCCTTGTTTGTATTACAGTAACAAACTCTGGCAGTTCTGGCTGGGCTGGCGCCAGCTGCTGCTGCCAGCCCCAGGCTTGTGCAGGCTGCGCTGCCAGGGCTCAGGGCACTGGCTGGGACACTAAGGGTCCATGCCCCTTGTGCCCAGTGCCAGCAATGCCCCTTCTTACCTTTTTGTCTTAGTACTCTACCAGAATGGTAGTTGCATTCTTCTTTACGAACGTGCTTTCCTGAAGCAGTAACAGTGTATATTTCTCCACATCTACAGCACACTCTCTTGGAAGCTGAAATAAGTAAGAGTTTAACAAATAACTAAAATTCAGCCTTAAAAAATTCTCCTTGCCAGACTGCCCATCAGAAAAGGTTTATTCCCCGTAGACAAGTGAAACAATAATTGATCTCCTTCCTTTTCAATTACCAGGATAAGGGATAGCTAGGCAAGTAGTTACTATGCCTAAGGCAACGTGCTTTTATGACAGGTTTTCCAAGGCTGATCAAGTTGTATGACAAAAAACATTTTAGCCCTAAAATAATAATTTCCTGTGACATAATTCAGATATATGCATCAGTTAAGAATTTAAATGTTTATTCTTAACCAAAAAGGCTTTTTTAAAAAATACACATTAAATTCTGGGAATATCATCTTTTATTAATCCAAAAATTTAAGTCAAAGACTCTCAAAAGTTTTTGGTTTATTAATACTGTACTGCAAATATAATATGAAATTCTGGGCAAGAATTTCACTCATGAGCGGTTCTACTGAAGTTAGTGGAATTATTTGAGAGTAAAACCTAAATAGTTTGTAACAGCCTGCAACAATCAGGGCCAAAGTAGTTAAATAACATGAATGTTCACAATATCAATACACTATCGATCAGATATTTTAGAAAGTTAGAGAGTCATTTTAAATTTTTTTTCCATATCTACTCTTATGGATATACATTTACCAATTTTTGTCTCATTTACTTACCATCAGATATAGCTGTTTTTGTAACGCCATTACCCAATATAGCACTGCCAGGTTTTTCAGGATTTGGTTGAGGGTAGCCATTCTCATTCAACTGCTCCTCAGTCAGAACATAGTCTTTTAGAAGTCTATAGAGGACTCCTCCTGTTAAATCTAATAAGTGTTTAAAGATAGGCTAGAGCAGGTTATGCAATGAATTTCAAAATGAATGATTTGGACATCTTAGATGCACATTTGAGCTCTTGCTTCAGTTATAACTAAATCATTTAGAATTTAAGTTCACCTGATCACTCTTGGAAGTTACCTACTTGTCATGTCTCTTGATAGCAACTGAAATTAACAAAAACAAAGCCCCACTTAGAGTAAGATATTAAAACATGTTCATAGAAGTTGCAACTGTCAGCTTTAAGCAGTAACAATGTAACTCTGAAAAGCATTCTTGCTTCAAGCAGAAATTCAATTCTTTCCTTATCTTTAAAAAGAAATTAGAAACATCAGTGATTTGAAAAATAGCATCAGCATTCTGTTTTAGAACCAGATAATACACTAGTCATGGAGGGCATCTGGAGTTGATATGAAAAAGCTAACAGTAGAAATAAGACCAGGAAACTAGGAATGAAAGTCCATTTTTATGTTTAAAGAAGTTGCTCTAGTTTATATATGAATGAGGAACATCATGCATTTTAAATAAGAATCAGATTGTTTTACCATTCTTCTCTTCTGATTTTCTAGATCCAGTTGCATTAGTACATCTGCTGCCACAAGATTGCCCTAAATAAAGAAAAACATTTTAAATGTTTTTAATGCATCTCCCAAACATCAGATTTCCTTCACCAGTTATCATGAAAGTATTATTTTTAAGGATTAAAACATTGTATATCATAGGTTACTTTTTAGACACATGTTTATACCAATATAATTTAAATAAAATTATCAGTAAGATCAGGTAAGATAGAATGACCTTTATCTTTGCCAGAGATCATCACTCCTTCCTCCCTCCTCATCCCCTTATATAATTTCTTACCATTTGGAGAGAGGCTACCATGATCCCTCAGCTTTTTAAGGGTGTTCACAGCTATGTTCAGATACATATTTTTACTTCCACAACGATCATAAATTGCTTTTTCTTCTACCAATGCCTACATTTAAAAGAGTAAGATCAAAATTTAAGGGCATATAGCTTAATGTATATTTTAAAAAGAGCTTTGTTATTCAGAGTCTAACGTTTTGCAGTCACAGTTGAAGACAGTTTCAAGCGATAGTATCCTAGTCCCTTAAGTGCTACATTAATCATACAATAAAATTGTAGTAAGTGGGATAAAAATTTCAAATAAATATTTAGGAACTAAACTTTCTAGTTCCTGAAATGGAGTTTAAGTCAGGCCCTTGAAAAGGAACAGCTCTCGGTGAAAACAAGAATACTTTAAATCAAATCCTATTTAGAGTTAGGGATTATGGGACTCTGCCCTGCAAATAGATGAAACTGAATGTTATAAACAGCAGCATTATACAACTAAGTGAACACAGAGTACCATTAGTCTGAACATCTTGTATAGAACGAAAATCAGTTTCAAAGTTTCCTTTGGATGGCAGGTATTAGTTCCAACTCTACTGCTTAGGGTTTCACAAATGTGAAGTCTAATCCGACTTTCTTGGGTACTTTAAAGTTACGTATTTATTTTATTATCTGGTAGATTCTTCATGTCCCATTTCAAGGCAGCTTAGGGCTATGACGCTTGGGGACAGATATAAATAATATCAGAGCATCCCAGGAGCAGTGAGTTAACTGCTATATCATTTTTAAGGCTAGGAGAGTTTCCTGAGGTTCCTTCTTGTAAAAGTGTAGTGGGAGAAGCTGAAAGACCTCAAGAAATTTGACTGAAGAGGGAAAAAAAAATACTGGGGCTGATGAGGAAGGCTGCAGATTGAACCTGTTGCAGTGAATCTCTCTTTTTGTTTTGGAGAATACCTGACTGCAAGAATTTTTCCCTTTCTCTCTCAAAGGCAACAGCTACTTCTTCTCTCTTTGGTTTTACATGTGGCAAATTGAAGGAAATAAATAAGTGATCAAATGCAGGAAAACAACAGATTAAAAGAGTTTAGGAACAAACAAAAGATTAGGAGAACATGGAGCATAGAAACAAGGAAAGACTGAAAACAATGAGGGAATGTGGAGAGAACAAGTACTGGGAAGATACTGAAGGGGAAAGCAGTAAAGACATATTATACCTTAGAAAAGCAGTGGAAAAGACAAAAAAAAATAATCAAGGATTACAGTACTGTAAAAGGAAGAAAACAGGGTAACAGCAAGTTTTTATTTTTAAGAGTAACATCAATGTGTTACAAATATATTTTCATTAGAAATTGAATTACAGGCATTTACTGGGGGGCCCTGCCAGAATGGCTTCAGAGATGGCCCTCAAATTTTCACTAACCAAGAAATCTGGATCATACTGATAAATGCTGCCCAGCTGGCTAGCATCTGCAAGCCCATCTCTGGTGTGCATTTAAATATATTTACTTAGTGTATAATAGCATCTCCAGGGAAAACAGTCACCTGGACCATTGTGGCTGCCTTCTGAGTGAGAATTGTTATCAAGCAGGTGACTACAAACCTGAATGTCACTAAGGTTTTAACATCTTTTCCAGGAAGCCCAACTTATATAGGAATGCTGACATGTTTTAAATGAAACTGTTTTACGTTAGGATAGCTTCCAAGCATTTCAACATTTTAACCTGTAAAGATGACTTTTACACTCAGACGAACAAGGGAGAGGTGGGTGCAATAAGAGAAAAACCAAGTAAATTACTAGCTTTTGTCTACTAAGGATAGGGTTATTTTCAAATGGCTTACATATATACTAGATTTTAATGGGTCTTTTCTCATCATTCTTTAACATTACTCCCTAACCATATAAAGCAAACACTTTACTTTACTTAAATTTTAAAAGTGTTATATCTTTAAAGTTCCTCTTCATAACCAATACAAACCTTATCAAAAGCTTCATTTACTGTTCTACAAACTTTCAAGTATTCTTCAACAAAAAAGTTGACATAGCGTTGTCTTGTGGCATGTGGAACTTTGGATCCAGATTCTGGAACTACAGAAGGCCTTCTCCGACTAGAAACCTTAGCGAGCACATTTAATATTTAATTCACATGTTGTATAACAAAGAGCTGAATAATATAAATAAGTCAATTTTTACTCAAACTAAAAAAGAAATTTTTATCCAGACTTATGTATAGAAGTTTTTAACTAAAAAATAGTTTGGAAACATCAAGTTAAAAAAAATCAGTGTTAGAATGTTATATAGAACACAGTGTTGACTTCAGGTGGCGTTAACAGTGCCAGCTATGATCTGACAGTCAACAGTTTCTATTTTTGGCCTGTATCTAAAATATTTTTCATTCGGAACACAGAACATAGGAGGACAATTATTTTGATAAAAATCTATGAGCTTTGTTATTTAGAACAAAGCAGTTTGATTAGATGCAAGATTTCTCAGTTTGCCATAATAGAATTTAAGAATGTGTTTAATAAGAAATTGAGGGTAAACCATCAAATCCAGAAGTCTAGTGTGATACCATGCTCTATTTTAAATTTCCATCCAAAGTGGGTCCAAACAGGATCTCTAGTAAATAAGCTGTTATTTTTAAACACAACCTTAGTCAAACTTATTCTCAAAGAAAGGATGGCTTTTATGTACTGATACTGAATGATCAGCATCTAAATGACATTCACTACTATCTAGAAATAAATAGATAACAATAAGGATACGCTCATCATTAATTTTGTCAGTATCCTTCTAGAGAATGTATTAGCCACAGCGCCTTCCAGAAGAATAGTTTTGAGAAAGATCAAAAAAGCAAATACATGAGAACTAGACATAAGCAATCTGATACTTGACAGACTATCATTCAACTGTAAATGAACTCCGTTTAAAACTTTCAAAAATAGATTTTAATAAATTTCAAACAGCTTCAACAACATTGTAGAAAGAATCTAAGAAGTTATCATCAAAAATTGTGTTTAATAGAAACAGCTGACAGACAAAAGATGCTATTACTGCACTGAGTTACTCATTCTGGTTTAGGGCTTTTTGAATCTTAAACTCAGTTCTGCTTGATGTGCAGCTTTTACCAAGTCTATTCCAAATTTTAGAGCTTTAAAGTCAACTCCCATAACAATTTTACCCTACCCAAAATCTTTCATGCCTTCTGCCAATAAACCAAGATTAGAGGAATCTTGGTCTGCAACGAAGCAAGACCTATGGTACTCTACACATGATCTAACGGCTCAAGGTAACAGCAAATCTATACTAATGCACTACAAGTCCACAGAAACCTAGCATTACTACATGGACTTACACTTGAAAGGTTTTATAGAAACTGTTTTACTATGCTTTGTAGGAAAAAGGGAAAATATTTGATTGAATAAAGCCAGAGAAGTGTTTCCCTTTAGATTTTGTCAGCTCCTGTACAAGAGAGAAATGCCAACAAATCAGCTAGAATTAAAAAATTCTAAGATTCAAAGAATCACAAAATCATATAGACAAATTCTACGTACATTTGTTTTCATGAACTGCAGAATTTGGGCATACATGTGCATGTACATTTTACTGCTACTTCTATAGTACCTTAATAGGCATGGGAGCAATCCTTTTTATTGAAATATTAGAAGGTCTGCATGGCATTGTTGTTACAGCATTTCCTTGAAGGATTAGATTCAGTTGACCACTGCTAGTTGAAACAGGTTGAACTTCAAGCAAATTTAAACATACTGAAATAACAGAAGGTGGTTACTACCCATAATTTTCTGTTAAGAATTAAATATGTTACCACTCAATCCCCTTTCACCAAATGGGACATAAATAATTTACAATTTTACTTTGGTAACAAAATTCAAAGTTAGCCCTGAACTTCTGGAGAATAGCTGGAGACTTTAAAAAAAGTTCACGAGTAACTTCACTTTCACTAATGTACTTTATGTGGAAGAGACATCTTACAGTGATGGGTTGCAGGATAAAAAATACTCATTCAGGTAAACTTATGTGAACCTTTCATTTGAGTTCTCAAACAGCCTTATCAATAAAAGGCCTGAACACACCTATGAAGTTTGAAGTAAAATCTAACTTCAAAAATGAGAAATCAAATCACAAGAAAAGTAAGCAAGCAACAAGGTTTAGAAATAGGCCCCAAGTTCAGACTACAGCACATGGATTACAGCTATGCTGCTAAGTAAATCTCCTTGGCACCAACTTCTACCACACTGTTCGGGGGGACAGAAAGTGAAAAGATATTTATACAGCATAAGAAACACTTACTAGCCAGTTACGTTCTATGTTACATGTGCTCATTTGAAATCAATGAGTTGAAAAGCCAGGCTATAAAGAAAGATAAAATACTAAAATAATCTCTAGTGTAACTCTAGGGAGTTACTACATGGAATATTTTGGCCCTAAAGTCCTTGTTAGAAAATACCTAAATTTAATGTAGTAGTAAAATTAGAGGAAAAATTGTATTATTTCAATTTGACATTTAATATAGTCAGTTTCCTTTGTTTTCTTGGGTATTTTGTATAGCAAAGAAAGAATTTTAAAAAACATAAGAACATTGTAACAGCACAACAAATGACACTGAGTACTCATTCTTTTTAGAAATTAAGTTATTAGACTAAGGTGGTGCACTTTTAAAATTAGAATAGTGCCATGATAATTTTAATGGCAGCATGAAAATAAGAAGATCCAAATGCCAAGTGTTTGATATTTTCTTTCAAGCTATAGGAGGACTTTCAGGAAAGTAAAAACATAAGGGTAGGAAAGAAAGACAAGTGATTGTCATACTTTAATGCTTATAAAAAAACCCCATATACTTGACAGTCACTTGAAACAATTTCAGACTAAAATTTGTTTCTTTCTGACTCACTCCCAGAAACAGCTCCCAATCATTTTGAGAGAACACCAACCAAAATCAAATATAAAACTAATTGCATTAATGTAAACTGACATTAAAATGTTAACTCAACCAGAATACTTACAATAATAAAATGAATTAAGGGGTCACTCAAGCATTCAAAATGTTTAAAAGCACACAAATTTGAAACAAAACAAACATCAAAATATTTTAAAGTAATCTGAAGACCAAAATGTACTAAAAACCTGATTTCACCCATTTTGGGAAACCTATAGTGCTATGAGTTGACTTACCCATTGGCCCTACATTTTGAATCTGAGTAGTTGACAAAACAGGTACAGTTTTCTTCTGTCCAGCAGTTGCAGCAACAAAAGCTTGTCCACTTTTAACAGCAGCTGTTATCTGTACCGCCTGTTGCTGTGCCTGTAGGATTCTGGTATGACAAGCCTGCTGTGGAAGAGGTGCCTTAAAAGGCACAAGAATTTCTTTGTTGGTCTGTACCTATTAAGCATGAAAATTAAATAAATAGTCAACCAATTGCATACCTGTCAAAATACACACTTCCAAATTCACAAGCTAACCAAGTCACAGGAGAGTATATTTTTACAAGGTATTTTACGACAGAAGACTGCACCCAAAATATGCCTCCACCATCTCTTCTACATTCCTTCTCAAAAAACATTTTTCCAACAAGACAAGCTATAGGGCCAGATCCTCAGCTAGCATAAATCAGCAGAGCTCCACTGAAGGCAATAGATGGAGCTCCACAACTTCATACCAATAGACCTTTTGTCTTTAAATCCCACATTACCCATCCAAGCAAGTGCAAACTAACCTAGTTGATATCAAACGGCAGCAGGAAAGACTAAGGAGAAATAAAACAGTCTCTAAAATAACTAGGACAGAAACAGTAAAGGATTTTACAGATTCAAGTCAACATTCTTCAGGCCATCTAAATACAAACAATGGCAGTTTTTGTAGAAGAGGCATAACATGCCTCCTATGTGAAAGTAAACAGTAAGCTACAGTTTGTATAGGTTTCCAAATCATCTTCAGACAAACACCCGTGGAAAGCTTATTACCAATAATTCAAACTGAAGGTAAAAAAATCCCATGAACAATAGTGGCAAAGCCTACACAAGATACGTATAAACCAACAAGGCTTCTCAGTCTGCAGTCATCAGTATGCAAACACCTGACTCACTGACTGAAAAGTTTAAAGTTATGAGATTTGATTTGAACCTATCTGATTTTTAAAAATTATACACACAGGCACGTGTGCTTAGTATGAGAGATGGCTGAGGTGGCCTGGGAAGCAGATGTCAAGCAGAATATCACATTAAATGTGAAATACTTTATCTCAGATTACACTGATACATACAAGATTATTTATCCTTATTTTCTATGGTTGAAACGTATTGTATCAGTGGAGTGAGGTATATAGTACATACTAGTCAAGAATACAAGTCATTAAGAGATTTGATGCTGACGCTCTGCCACAGTAATTTTTACTTTATGTTTTGCATTGCCTACTAAGATCTGAGCTCAGAACTTTGCTTCTTCTGGGACTGATAGAGGTAACATATTCCCTTAATGGGTATGCCATCAGTATCAGGATAAATCCAGAGTCCTGTAACATACACTTCAACTAAAGAGTTCTAGCATATCTTTTCACTGAGAACAGGTACATCCCAATACAATGTGGGTATATGCCTTAATACTTTGTAATTAAAAGAAGAAACTCTTGTTGCAGAAGAAATGCCGAGGCACTGCTTGTTCAATATATAAAAAGCAAATTTTTTAAAAGATTGTGCACAAAAATGCTTTCAGAAGGAGGTTCATTCATAAGTTAAATTAAATTAAGTGTTGTGTTTTCAGCTGCTGCCTCAGGGCATACTTAATAAACTAGTGAGTAGTCCCAATGACTATCAGTGAGATCGTGCTCACTGTTTATTGTTAAGCAACTGTTTGAATGCAATTCAGAAGAGAAGAAATGTCCATATAACATAATATAGCAGGATCTCTAGCAGATAACAAAAGCTTTCATTTAGGCTGTTAAACAGAAATGGTTTTGCTGCTGTGTCCAAGTTGATGCTGTAATGGGATAAACACAGAATTTAGAGGTGTACTGAAAAAAGTTTGGTAAAATGGCTCATGTCTGCCACCTCAAAATGGCCATCCCTTCATTAAATCACAATCAATTGTGAGCAAAAATACAACACTGAGTCAATGGCACAACACTTCGTATTTTCTCCATTTTTCCCCCTGAAAGTCATGGCCTTCACTGTGGTGGTAAGCTTCACTGTTGGAGAGCTCAGTGAAGCAAAAAATGCATATCTCAATTACCAGACCTACAGTTCAGTCACAGACATAGAATTCACTAATGTTAATCGTAATTCATAGTGATTAAAGAAAGGATTTACAAGTAAGTAGTTTTCAACAAAACTGTGCACACATAGTGGCTTAATATTTAAGATGAGCCTGAAAAGGAATTAACTAAGTGGAAGATTAAACAACTAGTATTTATTTATTGTTTTATTATATAAGTATATTTATCAAAAATTCCCATAAGAAAACTCACATCAAATTTTGCAGTGTGTGCAATTCTTTTCTTCTGCCTAGGAACCATATTTGTCTTGGTATCCAGTGTATCTACTTCAGCATGTGCTTCAAGAGCCTATTAAAATTAACATTAAAAGACAAATTCCAAAGGGGTAGCCGTGTTAGTCTATTGTAGAAAGACAACAGAGTCTTGTGGCACTTTTAAAGACTAACACATTTATTAATTGCATGAGCTTTCGTGGGAGAAAAATCCCACTTCGTCAGACGCTTTTCTCTTTAATTAGATAAAGAATCATTGTACAAGCTGCTAAGAGGTTCCAGAGCTGACTAAATCTCATAATTAACTAGTTAGGGGCCCAAATGTTCCAGCAAATCAAAGAAATCCAAACACTCACAATCTAAAGATAAACCAACACAGGTACATAACTTCACAGTACTACAGCTTCATCATAATTAATCTACAAGTATTTCATCATTATGTTCACATTTTTCAAACATGAAATCATGAAGATACACTCATGCTATTAAAATTATTTCTAAAGAACAAACGCCTAACAAATGAATCTAATTTTATTAATTATCAAGTTTGAGAAACATCAAATAAAGGTCATACGTTTAATCCAAACCTTACTAAAACCATCACATTTTAGATTTCCCATACACTGTATGTGGCCAGGTCTAAAAACAAAAACTATTGCCAAAAATGTTTTTAAGTTTGTCCACTAATCTGGACAGGCATTTAGGGGCCCGATTTTCAAATCTGCTGAGCATGGTCACTCCCAACAACTCGAACTGGGGTTGAGGCTGCTCAACGTTTCTGAATATTTAGCCCCAATCTGAACACCCAGGATAAGCGGACACTCTCCAAAACGTGGATCTATATAGTTAGAGAAAAGTCTTGTTAAAAAAATATTACAGAACATTTCTTTGCAGGTATTCCCATAAATATGGAAGAGTGCAGAAATGTGCAAGGAAATTTACTGCACCTGTTTAGCAATGGCTTCCTTCCGTGATTCACTTTCAACAAACTCATTGAAAATTCTCCGGCATTCTTCTATAGGGTCATCTGATTCAGAAAGTTCAGTATCCTCTTCACTATACTCCATCTCTTCTTCTGAAGAAGAATCTAATATAATTACTTCACTTTCTTTGATGGTAGTGCACATAGTTTTCCTGTTACTTTCTCCACTGTAGCTCTTGGTCAAGATGTCTACATCAGGACAATCTTTCTCACCCAAATTGGAGTGAGTTGTGGGATGGGTGAGTGCATTTCCCAACATTTCTTTCTCTCCATTTTCTTGTATAATCTGAATTTTCCCTATATTTACTGGTAATTTTTTAGAACCCCCTTGTGTTAGTGCAACTTTGTCTTTTGAGCTATCTTCAAAATACAAGATAGTTTGGGCCTCTTTCTTGCTGCTTGGTGAGTTTTTAGATTTATTAGTAGTAAGTCTTTCAACATCAGATGTTTTCACTGATGTTTCACTCTTTGGCTCTTCTTTCTTCAAAGTTTCTTTTTGCATCTGTGCCTTAACATGAGAAATTGGAGATATACTATTTTCCTTAGTGATAGTAAGAGATTTTTTTTGTTCGTGAAGGCTATTTAAAGACTTTAAAGCCTTAATTTTCACATCAGGCAAATATGCATTTTGAGTTTTTGGTGAAGTTTTCAGTGATTTTTCAGGGTTGATTACATCTATACTGTCATCCTTTTGCAGAGTTACAGTACCTTCTGCTCTTTTTTCCTCAATACATGCAAGAGGATCTTTTGCTATGTCACTATTCTGCAAATTTTCTGCACATGTTACAGCAACTTGTTTGTTTTGTTCCCTACTCCAGTTTTTAAAGCTCCTACTTATTCTTGGCTTCTTAGTGACAGTCAATGGTGGAGCATCAATAACTAGGTCATCATCATCATCATCAGATCCTTGGAGCTTTATTTCAAGCTTTATAGGTGAAGAGCTTCTTGATCTTTTCTTTGGGGATCCATGTTGATTTCCACATGGTGACATTCTTGGAGACTCAATGTGAAAATCAGCAACAGGCACTTTCACCCACTTAAACTGCTGTGTGTCATTTCCCTCCTCTTTCATTATGGAAGAGCTGAGTAGGCCTGCAGAATAATTTAGCAGTGGATCATACTCAAGGTCAGTTGCTGGACAACTATGGTCAATGACATACTTATTGGATACCAAATGACAGCCTTTGTTAGAGTATTTAGAGACCGGAGCTACAAGAGATGGGTCTTTTGGAAGAGAATTACACTGATCATCTTCTGGACAGGAAGTTTTATTTTCTTTAACATCATTTGTTTTAGATGTTAAAGAGTTTTTAGGCATTTCATCTTGCAAATTATACTGCGAGAGTTTCTTCTGTCCTTCTTCAACTTCAGTCTTGACTGATTCAATTGCTTTTTTGATTCTTTCCAATTCTTGAATACTTTTACCTAGCTCTGTTGATGGAAGAAAATCATGTCATTCACAGACACTTAAACACTGCACATATTAAATTATGATTTCACAGAGTTCAGCTGAAAGGTATCTCCTAGGTAATAACTATTACAGTCTGTTGCATGGCTCTATAGATATACAGATTAACAGTCCCGACAACAACTTTGTTATTCAGCCACTTGCATTATATTTTTAAGATGCTGTCTTTATATCATATATAAAAATATATTTATCTTTATAAATTTCAAGACAGGCATAATGTCATCTTCTATAAGCTCAGCATCAGCTCCAAGCTGGTTTGAAAGTCCACTATTGCACTTCAACATAATTTAAATGGAGAATTTGGTATATCAAGCTCTTTCTTTTTAAAAGATTACAGATACTAATTTATTTTAAAACTGTATTTCAGTGGAGCAGAAAGTACACAGAAACCTCAGTGCTCAGTTCTAAGAAGAGCTGCTTATAGTGGTGCTGAGGCAGCATACTGAGGGAAGGGGAGTGCTCTAATTGCAGGAGATAGAGGGAATGAGTTGATCCTTCATTTTCCTCCTCCCTGTCTTCTGCTGGGTGCTACTGACCACTGGACAGGGCCAATCACAGAGGCTTTAGGGGCTTAAGCCCCATGCCCCAACCAAAAAGGGGGCCCCGGGCTCCAGTCCCTAAAACCCCTGCAATAATCCGGCTCCACTCAGCGCTGGCAGGGCAGGCGCACACAGCACTTCTATCCTGCTGGTGCTGGGCAGGGGCGGGGGAGGTGGTGGCTTGGGTTCTGAGTCTGTGTTCTGAGTGCCCGCCCTGCCCGTTGGCCGGCTGGACCACCCCTGGGGGCAGAGCGAGGTGGGGTAGCCCCTGTTTGCTCTGTCCAGGAGGCAGCAAACCCGCTGCCACCACAGCTACTCTGGTGTGGCCTTTCAGGGCTCGTGGCCCTGGGGGGCTGTGTCGGAGGCCCCACACCGCATGCCAGCCGGCCCTCCCACCTTCTGGGCAGATTGGCTGGGGCAAGGCGGAAGCACCCTCTGGCCTCAGCCCCCCCACCCCTGAGCAATGGGGGGCAGCAGGCTGGGGGGCCCACAATGGGGGCACTCCAGGGCCCCTGAGCCAGTTAACCTGGCCCTGTCACTGGATTATGCCTGGTTTTTCTTTTTGTCAGCCCTAGTGTGAAGTGCTGCTTAGTCTGTGCCCCCTTGGTAACATCCCATGAGACTTGCACTCCCACAGGTTCAAAGAAACTACAAAGTCCACTCAAAGTTAAATCCATTGTAAATCTAGCTGCACTATTCTGGAAGTGAAATATTCCATCATGGATGCTGAGATACAGACTGAATGCAATATGTGGCTCTCACATATATAACACATCGCTGTCCTAGAAAGATGAAAGGAAAAGGATCAATAAGTACAATCATTTATGATCCAAAATTAACAGGCTATACACTTAAAAATTTTACCCAGCTAAAACAGAACAGGGAACATCCAGTTACACTCCCTACTGTATTTCGGAACTGATTAACATCATGGACTTTTATAAGGGAAACAGATTCAGAAGACAGAAATTAGCCAATCAAGTGAAAAAATTACATTATTTTTAAAATAAACTGAATTGTAGTTTTCAAAGCCTAAATTCTTGTGTTATTTTGGCATATTACAGTAACTTTTGCTGTAGACTTTTAAAATGAATTTGGCCTACCACTGTACAAACAGCAGGCCCACCCAGCTTTCCCACCAAGTTCCACACTACCATTTGTCATGCAACAATCAACTTGGAAACTGCCACACAAATGTCTGAAAATGCCAGTTCATAAAGGAGGAACAAAACTCCTGGCAGAAAAGACATCAGAGTAAAAACACACCAGATGTGATGGATGTTAGTCACATTGCTTAATGCACTTCTGAAAGACCCCAAGACACTACAATGATGGAGGCATAGAGCCTTCCTAGAACATCACATCTCCTAAGAAGTTCTATCAAGCTCTTCACAAACCAACATATTCCTACATGGAAAGCAGTCTTCACCTTCGGAAAAAGCTGTAAATATTTACTATATGCATCTTCACCCTTCTTCAGAAAAACTACAGCTCACAGGAACTGCTCATGGTTAAAAAAAAAAATCACACAAAGACAAAGTTTTTAGCCCAGGAAGTGCTGAGAACCAGTGACAGCTATTCGTGTCAAGGAGAGTTATAGTTTCTGCACCTCTCAGAACCAACCATCATTGTCTGTAATAGACACCATCTAGATTATTAAAAATGAACTTAAAAAAAAAAAAACCCAAACCCCATACCTAATTTTCTCTATGTTGCTCATCAAAACTGAGAAATTCAAGAATAAATACAAGAAAAACTAATCTGTTTACACTTAATTTTTAGCCAATTCACTCTGGCTTTCATGCAGCACATCACTGAATAGACACTGCAGGCAAATCCATTTGATTTTAGCTTCCATTTTTAATAGGCTTATTGAAACATTTTTATTACTCTTGTAGGTGTTACATTTGACATGCATCCTTTAAAATTCTGAGCAAGAAGCAAGGCCATGCTACCACCAACTAGTTTCTTTACGAAGCCAGCAGGAGACCTCCATACTGCATACCAAAGCCAAGTCCCTGACTGAGGTTTGAGCCGAAATCCCTCTTTCCTCCCAACACAAATCACTGACTTAAGTGAGCAAGCACCCAGGATCACGGGCCTAAGACCCTGCCACCAGGTGGCTCACAGCCCAGCACCAACTGACACGCCCAAACCCTGTCTTGCTAAACAAACACAGCTCATGCAGCAGGCCTGAGTCAGATCTGTACAGCGCAGCATGTAGAAATCAGCACGTGGGACCCAGGCCCAGCAATTACAAACCCAGGTTTACACAATGCAGCATGGATGCTCAAGTGCTGTTTTAAGACCCAGCTTTACAATACAGCAAAGCCATACCCTATGGCTAAGCCTTGAGTGCGTGTGTGGGGGACGGACATTTATCCAGCCACACCTGCTAACAGCCATGTATCTACTGGGAGTGGCAACAGGGCAGCAATGGGGGCTGGGGCAATCCTTCCCTAGGGTTTGGCTACTGACCAGTCAGGCCCAGACTGCGCTGGCGTTAGTCAGTGCCATGGGCTGCCAGTCACAGGGGTCCTTTCAGAGGCACACGAGGCAGGACTAATAAAGTCCCCCACTGGCAGGACCCCAAAGACTCAGTGGGAGCAGCGGGGCCTTGCCCCACAGAACTGGAGTCCCCCCACACCCAGCAGCTGGGGGTAGCTAGAGAATGACAGGCAGAGTCAGCGCAGACTGGGGGGCACAGAACAATCACTGGGGCCCCCCAGGGGAGGGTCTCAGCGAGACGCGCCAACCCCCTCAGCCCTACAACAACGTCGGCAGCGCCCCCTCACCCATGGCAGGGGCGTTGCTCGGCGCCTGCTGCCCGCTCCGCCCCGCCTCGTGCCTGTACTGGCAGTGGGGGCGCGGGCAGCCGCCCGCGCCGTCGAAAGGGCAGGAGAAGCCACTGAAGTAACCCGCCGAGCGGAGCATCCCCCAACCAGGCAAGGGCGCGCGCGCCACAGCGAGACCCCTCTCCCCCGCCCCACCCGCGCGCGCGCGCAGGGAGCCGGCCGTTAGGGGTGGTGTGGCGGGAGCCACGCGCTCCAGCGCGCGCGCAGGAAAGCCGCCACTATCGGCCGTTCCCCCTGGCGGCGGCGCTGGTCACGCTCGTCTGTATTTATAGCGTGGGGGGGGCGTGGTTTCGAGTTTCCGTTTAACCAATGACAGAGCAGGAGCTAGAGGCGGAGGCGGAGCTTCCCAAGGATGATCAGGTTCCCCGTAAATCAGCTCTCGGTGCAGTGCGGGGCTGGGGCCGTAAAGCGGGATGTTGGGGCCTAAGCGCAGCCCATAGCAGGGTGTGGGAAAGTGGGGTTTGTGTCAGCAAGGGAGACCCACAGTAGGGGTGGAGGGGCCCAAAGCCATGTGTTAGCAGCCATGCCACCAGGCGTCCTGTCCATAATAGCGCGTGTGTGTGTGTCCCACTTGAATGTCTTTTTTATTTCTTGATGCCAGCAGTGTGGGAGGAGTGTTGATTTCAGTGGAAGTTAGAAACTTCAGTAGATCTGGGTGTAAGATACTGATCAAACTCAGCAAGGTGGACGAAGGAGCCAGGAGTGAAAAGAGTATACATTCCCTTTTCAACAGCGAGTTGTCTTCCACTCTCCTCCCTCCCGCCCCCATGCCAATCAGAGATCTGGGCCAGTCAGAGATGTTTCAGAACAATCTAAATCATGATTAAGATAACAAAATGGGGGTTCTGGTTGAATTGTTGCTACGTTGCCAGCAGTAAGCCTCAAGACAGCCTGGTTTGACTAAGAAAGTTAATATATTGAAGAAACTGTAAGATAAAGACAAAACACTTTTTTTTTCTATTTAAAGTATTTGGAACACTTATGCACTCAAAAACTCATTGAAATAAGTGGAAAGCCCCCCATAGGCTTCAGTCGGCTTTGAATAGGCAACCTTAGGTAGTGTGGTGAAACCAAATATATTTTAAATCATTTGTGTTGTTTTCAAGGGTTTATATTCCATGTGGGTTTGGAAATCTTGCATTTTTCCATGGCCCTTCACTTAAAAATCTCTGCAAGGTCCCATAAAGATTACACCTTTGTCCCTGTTGCTGACATATAGCACTTTCCTTCCCCTCTTCCACAGTGGAGTCAGTACTACCAGCAGCAAAATAACACAGTCTGTCCACTTTAATCTGTGGCTTCTGCTTGATAGTAGCAGAGGAAGGCACAGATGTGATATTATGGGGAATAAGAGGAGAAAGGAGGAGTATGTCAGACACAAACAGGACAGAGGAGGAAGGAGCAGACTCATAAAAGAGTGACCTAAACAAATTGGAGAATTGGGCCAAAAGAAATCTGATGAGGTTCAACAAGGACAGCTGCAGGACAGAAGAATTTCCTGCACTGCTACAGACTGGGGACTGAGTGGATAAGTAGCAGTTCTGCAGAAAAGGAACTGGGGCTGCATTAGTAGGAGCATTGCCAGCAGACTAGAGAAGTGATTATTCCTCTCTATTTGGCATTGGTGAGGCCACATTCGGAGTATTGTGTCCAGTTTTGGGCCCTCAATAAAGGATGTGGAGAACTTGGAGAGAATCCAACAGAGGGCAACAAAAATGAAGAGGGGGCTGGAGTACATGATTTACAAGGAGAGGCTGAGGGAAGTAGGCTTGTTTAGTCTGCAGAAGTGTGAGTGTGGCTTTGATAGTGTGGCTTCACCTACCTGAATGGGGGCTCTAGGAATGATGGAGCTAGGCTGTTCTTAGTGGTGACAGCTGACAGAACAAATAGCAATGGTCTCAAGTTGCAGTGGGGGTAGGTTTGGTATTAAGAAAATCTTTTTCAGAAGGAGGTTGGTGAAAATATGGAAAGGTGTAACTGAGAACGGTGGTAGAATCTCCACCTTTAAAGATTTTCAAGGCCTGGCTCGAGAAAGCCCTGGCTAGGAAGATTTAGTTGGGATTGATCCTGCTTTGAGCAGCAGGTTGGACTGAATGAAGTCCTGAAACTAATTTCATTTCCAACACTAATTTTCTATTAAAAGGAAAAGGAGGCTTTACTGGTGGAATTGAATGTTAATATATGCCAGAATCATTCTTTGCAAGAAAGTAGTTTTAGGATCCTGGTTGAAATCTTTTCCGTTAGTATTTATTACCTATTATTGTTAGATGCTGTGAATACTTTTATTTTCTCCAACCTTGCAGGGTCTGCTTTATTTCAAACAGTAGTAATCACTAACCATGTATTACAGAGGGAGTCAGGCCCAGATCCTCAAAGATACTTGGGTGTCTAATTCCTGTTGATTTCAGTGGAAGTTGGGCACCTTTTCACATCACCTTCAAAGCTGTAGAGTGCTTAAAAAGGGCTCTAGGGAGAATACCTATAGCACTTATAAACTAAAACATTTAACATACGGTTTAATCTGGTGTTTAAAAGTATATATTTGATGCTCTCTATTGGGCAGAATCACCATATTGCATTGTGCTCCTGGCTGTACAGATAGGAATCAGATATTAACACAACAGCTTTCAGCTGCAGGATCCATCCTGTACCCATCTGGAGCCCCACTGCCTCCAGGGCAGCATCACCAGCACTGAACAAGTTGGCAGCACTGGGATCTATATATAAGGCTTCTGCTGGAATGCAGCCACAATTTGCAAAAATGTTCACTAACCCCAGACATTCTTATTAGTCTTTCTCGGACATGAAAAGCTGTTTTCAATGGGATTCTCAGTATCTATTTCAGAAAATATTTTAGTGCTAATAACTTTTTTGATACACAGCATAATATTGAAAGAACATCTTTCAAAAAGGTGATTTATTGCTCAGAGATGACATCATTACACCATATACTGTATATACCCCTGGTATTGGCTTATATGGCCTGTTGAATTTACTTCATAAGGTCACCATAGTAAATAGCAATAACAGAGTTCCCGGGGAAGACTTTTTAGGTCTTCCTTTTGCCTGTGTGTAACACTGCAAAGATGATGCTATTTAAAAGCCCATCTGTTCAGTTCCTCTTAGCCCGATTATGAAGCACCTAGAGTACGCCTGCAAACATTTGTGATCCATTTGAAGTCCCTTCCCCTCTTCCCCTTTCTATCAGAATTTAAAGTTAGCTCTGCCTCTTCCATGGAACTGCAAGTTGTACACTTTAATGAATCACAAATGCATGCTATTTTTATAAAAATAGCTGCAGGGTTTTTTTTAAATCAGCAGCATTTGGGTTCAAGGTTTGTCAATTCTGCACTCAAGTGATTCATTTAAAACTCATTTTCGCCTGTATTTGCAGCTTTACATGAAGTAACTCCACTGCGAGTTGATTCATCAGAAATTGATGATACATCATCTACTGACTTTATATTGGATAATGTTCTTGGTTTTGAGTGTCCAGACTGATTGCTCCGCATCTCTGATAGTGTTTTTTCATTCCATATACTACTGTCTGCAGTTCTAGAAAAGGAAGAATCAGATACTCCTTCCAAAGGTTGAAAACAAAATAGACATGCAGGTCTCTGTTGTTCAGCCTGAGTGGTGGAGACATTACCAAAACCCCTAAAAAAACAAAAAGAAAAAACATTTTACTCATTAAATGTCATGTTGAAAACAAACATTCCAGGCATTCTGGAGCCGCATATAAATTATTAAGCTTCCACTCTTCAAGATTTTAACAACTGAGCAGGAAAATTTAATGTATTTGGTAAGGATATTTGTAGTACATACAATTCTTTATTCAGCATTGGTTTGTGTATTTTTTTGGTGATTTTCTTGCTTATCACTTGAAAGTGAAAATGTTACCAAAGTGATTATACGTGTGTGTACCTTTTCCCTAACAGGAAAGAAAATAAAAGTTGAATTTGGTTGCTAAACATTTTGCATAGTTCTGCATAATACAATCATTGTATCACTTAAATGTTAACAGTAGCAACCTGACATCTTAGAACCTATATGCATTTCAATACTTAATTATCTTTTCTTAAAGCATATGCATTTCAGCATGTAATTATCTTCAGTATAAAAAATACTACCCTTCACTGTTAAACTGCTTTACCACTTCTATGCACTGGAAGATATCGGTAGTTTTCTTTTAAGTGTTAATATTCTATTGGACATGAATAATTCAAGAGAAACATATTAGGTGTTGGGGGCGTTATAGGTCTAGCAGTGTGCTCTTGCTCTCTGTACATGTTACATTAGGCAGCACTAATGTGGATAATCAGAAACCAGAGGATTGTGGGTAAGTCTGCCTTGTATTTCCAAGAGTAAAATCCTGAGATCGTGAGACAGCACAAAAGAACCATTGTCTTATGGGAAATAGAAATAACTGAGGTCTCTTAGCCTGGGTGTTTTCAGCATTACACTGGAGAAAAATTCAGCTGTCCTATACAGAAGCTCAGAGGTATAATGGGGAGGCTTGTACAGAAGATATTTTCATGATTGAGTTCTGGAAGGAGATTGACTCCATGGTATAGGAAGACTTACTTTTTTTGTTTGCTGTACTGATTGAGAGTCACACCACAGCATATCATAAATATTATTAAAATGATAAGAGTTGTCGATGATATAGCAAGCGTTAGTGTTTCCCTTACGTCTTTTTTTCTTGCAACATTTGGTGCATTCTTTTGAAGAACATCACCCTTGTCCGACACTAGAAAAATAAAACAAACCAGAGCAATCAAATTCAAACAACAAATTTAATAATAAAAATAATGATTTTTAAAAATATATATATACCAGTAGACTCTGCATCAGCAAAGCGGCAGACTGATAAAAAGTCTAGCCATGACTCTACATAGTTCCCAGGCTTGCTGCCTGTTCATCTAACCTTTGCATTCAGGACCACAATTTGGCCCAAAGTCCAGATCTTCAAAACAGTGCTACACCCAGATCTGTACCTATGCAGTTTAACAGCCTCCATTCAATGCAGAGATCTATTAACATTTTAGTTTAACCAAAACACTTTTTTCCCTTCAAAAAAGATGACCTGGCCCCCAGTGTCCTTGAGCACTATCATCTCCATGATCCCAGAAGATTATTGTCTGCGAAATCAATAAGATGAAAGTACGTACTGTACTGTGTTCTTACTTGGTACTGGTGTGAAGAACATGTTTCTTGGGTGATATTCCATCTCACTGGATTGTGGAGTTTTGTTATATGGTTCTGCTGGAAAGCAAAAAACCCTGTGATGCAGTGAAAACATAATGTAACATGGCATGTTCCCCATCCCGTGGCATGCGTTGTTAATTCTTTTGCTTCATAACAGAAACAAAAAAGTCAAAGTAATCTGCAGCGGCAAGGTGGGTAAAGTAGTATCTTTTACTGAACCAACATCTGTTGGTGAAAGGCAAGCTTTCAAGCTTAGACAGAGCTCTTCTTGTCCACCTTGTCTGTATAATAGCTTGGGACCAGCACAGCTACAATAACATGCATACAATAGTGTAAGCTGCAAGTAAGTGACCACATTATACATTATTTCACCGAGACTATTATAATAGAGCTTATTTTGGTTATATCCTTTTGTGCAATTAAATTATATAAAAATTAGGGCCGGATTCACAGCTTTTGTAGATTGCAGTAACATTGTTTAAGTCAATGGAGTTATGCTGGTTTACATTAGCTGGAGATTTGGGTCATTGACTTCATTGGCCAGGATTTCACCGTGGCCTTTAGTTTTCATGTCATCTGGTTTTTGCTTGCTTTGATTTTTTTAAAGACCTAGTTACTTTTGGATTCTCTTTATTTTCTTGATTGCAATGTGTTCTAATAAGAAGTAGCAATCAGACTAACATATATTAAATTATCTTTTTGCACATACACAATTTCTAAAAGCTGATAGATTTCCTATCGTAAGTATTTCCAAAGTGGCAACAAAACTGTTTCCATAAATCAGCCAGAAATTTCCTGTCAGTAGATATTTACCTTCAGATAGATCTTTTAAAACTGGGTCATTGTAAATGTTCACAGGTGTTGCTCTTACAGCTGTAAAAGGATGACAAGAATAAGTTAGTAGTAAATCAGTTAGTGCACAGTAAAACTTATCGATAACTTATTTTCTTCATATCTGATATAGAATTCAGAATAAGCTTGTAGCAGAGCCATTTCTTTCCTTACGAGTTGGATTGAACTTGGTCTTTAAAAGTATTTTTGCCAAGATGTCCTTTACAGGGAAACAAAAAAAGTTAACTTATTTTTCAAAAAAGCTCAGGAGAAAGAAATGACAATTTAGACACATGGTAAGTTGCCTTATCAGAGATATAAATTCTTGTTATGTCTGGGAACCTTGCAAGTGAACCCACACAGTGAGCCAAAAAGAATATATGATCAGAAAGGCCAAAGTCTGCCTTTGCATGAACAAGTGATTCTTATTTACTACGATGAAAGCCCCATGTAGACCTTTGAGAGCAAGAGTAATACATTCTTTTTTGGTCTGCCCAGTTGCAAAATGGGTAATAATATTTGACTGTTCATAGAAGAAAAAAAATAATGCCAGAGATACAGACCAGAAAATTCTTGAAGATTTTGGGCAGGCACATATCCTAGAGTTTAAAGCACAGGTCTGGGTGTCAGGAAATCTTGGTTCAGTTCCTTTCTCTGACTTGCTTGGGTGAGTCATAATCTTTTTGTATCACAGTTTCCTTATCTTTAAAATAGTGGAAACAGTACTTTCATACTTCATAGGAGTGTTGAGGCTTATTTACCCCTGGTAAACTGCTCTGATATCCTTGGAGGAAAAGTGCTATATGAGTGCAAAGAATTTTATAAATACTAGGACTAGTTCTCAACCGTCTTAGTCAGTGTAGACTGTAGATGTAGAATTATAGTCTCTTTAATTCAGTTTTCTTTGTTCATTTTATTTTTGCCAACTGCAATTAGAATATTTTGAAAAGTCTGTATTGTTTTCTTATGTAAGTTATTATTAAATTCTTTTCAAATTTTAATTTGGCCATTTTAACTGTGAAAGACGTTTTGACAATTTCATCATACCATACCTCCACGAAGTGATTCCTCCGTATTGAGATATTGGGGTCCAAATTTGGATTCTAGAAAGAAGAGTTGCAAGGACTATTTACAGTTCAGAACAGCCATGTCACCAACCACACACACACAAAATTATGCTTAACCTTATTCAAAACAATGTTAAAGCACCACTCCAATAGTTCTTGATAGCACAGCACAATGTGTCACTACTACCCCGTTCAATGAAAGAAAAATCTAAGAATCATTTAGTTACATGTTAGCACTATCAAACAGAACTTTGGGTTTTACTGTATTACATTCAGTTGTCTGCAAGTCAAGACCTTTGTGCTGTTACAATGATATATACATAGCCCTTCAAATAATAAAAGAAGAAATTATTGTCTCTGTATCAGACATCACTTCGTTATCAATCTCTTTGCCCATCATTTTGTCGGCAGTTCTTTTGTTTTTAGCCAACTCAATCTGTGAGTTGTTGAAGTCAAGCATTGACTTTAATCCTCTAATTCAGGTCCCACTTCCATTTATTGAAGTCCAGTTTGGCAGAATACTTGTATATAGGTCTGGTTAAACACTACAGAGTCCTAAAGTGCCACAGGACTCTGTTGTCTTTCTACAATAGACTAACACGGCTCCCCCTTTGGAATTTGGTTAAACACTGTAATTGATGTCTCCTAATCCAAATTTTGTTCCTTTAAAGAACTGACAACCTATACTTGCTACTTGCTTTAGAACTGTAGTCCTTTGGCTTCAGGATTGAAATGCCTTCCTGGATTATATATTATTGTCCTTTAATATTTTTTAAAAGGAGTATAGCATAGGGGGCATGTTTCTGTTGTTAGAAAAGTCTAAACGAGAAGCATCTCCTAGGCAAGAAGTGTTGATGTATTTTGAGGGGAGGCCAAGAGTGAGAATATCTGGTGGGAGGTTGTCTTGAAAGGAGCAGGATAAGACAAGACAAGGGAAGGCAGAGAGTGAAGGCGCATTGGGGGCCTTCTTATAATGATCTGATTATCTGGAGTGGGGACAAGGGTAATGAGCACCACCAGCACCCTCCTCTGACAAACACCTCCTTTCTTTAGACTCCTTACAATCTTCCATATTGCTTTCAGCCATGGCTTCAATTCATTCTCTGGAAATAAAGACCTTTATATGCCACAATGATAACTCATTGACTATGTCATTGAACTAACAGGTTTGAGCTATAACTGAATGCTGCAAATTCAGCAGACTTTTCAAACAGTTGGGAACTGCGCCTCAGAGTAACTACAAAAGCATTGCAGCAGAAGTTTCCATTTGTTGCTGTGTGCCAGAGTGAAAACCAGCAAAAGTCTCAAGTTAAAATCCATTGGTCTGCTGTTTTCAAAAGAACTGGAAATTTACTTCTATTCATAGCACAGTACAATGGAGCTTATCCTTCTTAGGAATTGTCTCAAAATGCTTTATAGAGAGAGTATATTAGAGCTGTGCTCAGTGATTCCCAGATAGAAAGGGAAAAGAGACTTCCAAAGAAAAAGAAAAGAGCTGCAAGCAATTTAAAATTTCAAGCTGTTTTAAGTATTTTAACATATCTTGTCACAATGAGGGAGAAGGGGAGGATGCCCTCTTAAATAAGGCTTTGAGTCAATCATAATTTAAAGCAAACAGGAAAGTTTTTAAGTGACATATGAAGAAAGGAAAAGGTTCATTGTGAGTGAAAGAGTTCCCTAAATACTGTAGCACAAGTAAAACAGAAACTCTTGACTGAGTGTAGTCATGAAAAAGAAATGGAATTTGAAAGTACGGAGATGAGTAAGCAGGGAAACAGCCCTATATAAGGTTAGAAAGTTATTGTTTTGAGAAGCTGGTCAATGTGCTTATATTTGGAAGAGATTAAATGGATGATAAATAAATTGGTTAGTCTTTAAAAGTGCCACAGACTCCTTGTTTGTTTTGCTGAACTAGACTAACATGGCTACCCCTTTGGTAAATGGATGATAAGAGACTGCTTCCTGGAGCAAAAAATGAGTCTGGGATTTAGAGAGAGTTCATACCTGATCCTGTGACCCTTATTCTAAGAATTAGGGTCTGATTCACATTTACACTAAGGCTTCTTTACAATGCCTGTAAAATAGCTTTAATCGGGTTATTAATCTTTACTCAAGGGCAGTCAGGCATCTATCTCTGGGTCAGAGAAAGGCACCTCCCTTAGCTTGTGGTTCACAGTGGTAAACCTGCTCCTGGAGTTAGGTGTGTAAGGAAGGCAGCCCTGTAGCCCAGTGCACTCAGTCAGAATATGGGAGGTCCAGGGCAGATCCCTTCTCTACCTGATTTGGAACAGGGAGTTGAACCCAAGAAAGTGTCCTGCCCACCAGGGTATAGGGTACTGGGGGAAGGGACCCTCTCAATTTCTCCTGTTGAAGCAGTTTCACTTTGTCTACATAAATATTAATTGGGCCAGAGAGAGAGGCGGGTTTGTTAACCTATTAGCTGGGTCACTTCCCCTGGCCTGCAGGAGAGCCAAGTTCAAGTCACGGCTCCAAGGACCACAGCTAGAAAACCATGGTAGAGCAGTATTGTAAAGTTCTTCTTATTTTTAGCATGTTACTGTAAATCTTTACAAGAGCAATACTCACAATAAAAGCTTCCAGTGTATTCTTACCTTCTGAAGACTCTGCTTCTAACATCTCTGGTTGTTCTTCTTCAGCTTTTTTGATAGAGAGCAATTTCACTAGAAGATTAAGTATACAAATAGTACAACAGGCTCTTTTAAAGGTATTAAATTACTATAGGGGTGGACACTTGAAAAAATTCCAACATCTCAGTATAGGTTTTTGTTAGTCTATTTGTCGTTTTGGCAGTCACATAATGGGTGGCAATGTGACTCGTGTCTCTGGTATGAGGGAGGGAAGATATGTTTCTCCCAGTTTCAGCTGGCGGGAGTGCTGAATACATTTGGGATTAGCACTGGCCCAGTAAGCACCCCTTGTGTGAAGTAGCTCAGGCGGTAAAAGCTCTGTATCTTTACAGACCAGCCCAAATTCTCACTGGTTCAGGATTGTATTGTACAAGAGCTTTTGCTAAGGAAACAATTTTGATCAAAACTGGAAGGGTTTGTAACAATATGCACATACTGTCTCACATGTTGGCGAGCAATTATTGTACAAAAAAATGAAAAAACTAAAGGTTACATAACCCTTTATAAAACACACACCTGGTTTCCCAGCGGCAATGTTTGTTTTGTGAAAAACAAGTACAGAAAGTTTGGGGGAAAGTTTAATTTGAAACTAACACTATTCCAACTTTATATCCCAAAAATAAAATTTAAAAGTCACATATTTTGGCTCCACAAAGTTATCTTTTATTCCTATCATTAAGGATCCTGGATGGGGATTTGGAAAGGTCAATCTACTCCATTTAAATTCATTTTAAGCATCAGCCACTATCATTGCTGATCTCTCTAAGGCTATGTCTCCACTTGTAATTTTAAGTCAACTTTAACTAAGTCGACTTAGTTAGGTTGACTTAGTGTGTCCCCACTTAAAAATAAAGTTGACTTAAAGGGGAACTTAAAAAGTTGACCTAGAGCGTCCACACTGGATGCTCTAGGTCGACTTTGTGGGGCTAGGGAGACCTAGGGCAGGTGCACGGGGGCAGGGGGGCACCCCTTGCCCAATGCCAGGTGGCTCAGCAAAGGGGGTCAGGGACCCTGGCAGGGCATAGGGGAAGGGTGGCCAAGGCTCTGCCCTGCCAGGTGGGGGGGCATGCCAGGCTACCCCTGTGCCTTCCCCTCCCCCGGCAGGGAGGGCATTGGTGTAGTCCTGGGGTAGCCCTAAGTTGACTTAGGGCTACCCCACGGCTACACTGGCTTAAGTCGACTCTAGGGAGTCGACTTAAGCCTTAGGTCTACTCAAAAGCAGGTTTTAAGAAGTCGACTTAATTTTCCTTAATTTAATTTTCCTAAATTTCCTAAATTCCTTAATTTTCCTTAATTTTCCTCTACCTCTTCTCTGCTAACTTAGGCTGTGTCTACACTGGTAAATTAAGTCGACTTAAGCAAGCTTAAGTCGACTTAATTTACAAGTGTAGACACAGCCTAAGTTAGCAGAGAAGAGGTAGAAGAGGAATCTTTTGAGTTTCTCAATTAAATAAATGGGAAACCTGTGAGATCCCATTGCTTATCTCTTCTCCCCACAAGTCTCACTGTACCACAAATTATTTCTGTACACTTACTGTTGACACACAATATGTCCACACACCTGATGAATGTGTTTATAGTTTGAGGCTACATTAGGATTTTTGGTTTAACACTGATCCATCTTTCTGTTATGTACATCACAGTCATGTCCGTGGTATCTGGGTGCCATGCAAGGGAACAGACTGTTTTTTTGTTACCACATGGTTCTGTCTTCTCTCCATTACTCATAAGGTGTTTGTAAATTATTTAAGCCCCTGTGTTTAGATTCTTAACATGTAACTTCTGTTACTTACAGTACTCCCGCAAATTCTGCATACTGTTCTTCAGCATTAACATATCTTTGGACACAGGTGAACTTGTAGAAATATCTAAATATATAAAAAATCATTTAAATTCTTATCTTTGGCATATATGGTAACATTTTCAGAGGACAGCATAAAGCATGTAAAACTGAAAACACATCCCCTCCACTTGTAAATTTGGTTAATATATATCTAACTACTTGGTTATTCATGTAACTCTCTGGTTTGTGGATGCAAGAGTGCTTTGTCAGGCACAAAGGGTGTATCATTTTTGTGGGGACAGCCACTGTGTTCCTTTGGAAATTTTTTTTTTAATGTTATTTCATAGTCTACAGTACAATTAAAATACATGTTTTCAATAGTAAAATGTATAACCCTTCTGCTTTGTTTAGCCATCTTCAGTTTTATTCTTAATCTGTTTTGTTTCATTCTACAGTAGAGAGATTAATTTAATAGCAGATTTTAATTATTTTTGCTCAGAAACCTATTAAGTGCTTCATGATTTCATCCACAGAATTACAGAACTAGTTTAATAGAAATCTATATATGCCTAGAGTCCATTTTATAAATCTACAATATATAAAAATGTATACAATACTTTGTTCACTGCATTACAAATTCATGTATTTCAGGTGTTTTTAGGATTGTGCTGACCTTATGTAAGAGGTGATCCTACTATTTTATTTAGTGCTTAAATTTTACTAACTGTAGGGCAGGTACCACAGGGAAAAGGGCAAGTCTGGAGACCTGCTGTTGATGGCTTATTTCCCCTCTCTGTTGGGAGTTTACTAATTCTTTGAAAGCCTGACAAATGAAAAAGACAAGGTCTCTGGACCTCCTTGAGGAAAAGCACCAGTGTAAGAGCAGCCTAGAGTGGAGTGTTTAGTTCCTCCTGGGTTGAAACGTTGGCCTTTTTGTTGCCTGTTTGCTATATTATTTTAATTAAAGAGGGCTTTCCCCCATGACCATGCTTTGCAGCAGATCTCTCTTTAGCTGCTGTTTTGGCCACTCCCCTGCTGATTTATGTTTGATATCCCAGGGTGAGACATACTGCATTGCATTCTTTCAGGTATCTTATAACAGTGGCACAGACATCCTATTTCCATCCCATCCACAAGAGCAAGAAATATTGCATCAATGTGGAACTACAGATTTCTCTAATTAGACTAACTAATAATATATATGTATATTTGTATTCTGTTATTATTACAGAGGGATCCACTGTGAGGACTCATAGGCTTATACAGCATCCCATTCAGCAGGACTCTGTAGGAGCAAGTTCTTTTAGCATGATAGGGAATTTTGGAGAATAAAGGGTTCTTGATGAATTTTGAATGTAAGTTTATATGGAACAATTCAGATCGTATAAAAAGGAAGAATGTCACCAAAGAAGAACACTTTAAAGCTCTAATTTGGAGATGATTGTACTGATAGTGCTGTTATGTTTCTGCTGTTAGCTCTATATTTTGGTGTCTTAAAACCTTACTTTACCTGTTTCTAAAATGTTATCATGGTCCTCAGGACTTTGTGCAACATAGTTATTACCATTGTTAACATCTTCCTCGTTGTCTTCCTCCTCCAAGTCATTGACAAGTAAAGGTAAATTACGGTAATCTAGAAAAATGGGGCAAATTAGTTGTCAAAACTGATCCTTTTTTTTTTCTAAATGTGCTAACTATGAGTGACATGATTTTATTTTTGCAACAAATGGAGCTAAAATCAGTACAATTCCGTAGGTTTTAAAAATGCTGATAGTCTTTCACTGGCAAAGATTGATGTTCATAAGTTGTATGTATCTTCTAAATCCTGCATATTTTTCTGAACCCATGGTGTAAAATAGCAAAACTTAGAAATTGCATCCTGTAGCCCAGAGAAACTTTGTACTTCATTGGCAACATGTTGATCAGAGTAGTTTTCTCGTTGGTCACAGAGTGGCTTTCATGCTGCTTGACCCAAAGAAGGTAGTACAGAAAATACAAGTAGACAAGAATCACCTGTATCTCTTTCCATCTTCCCAAGCAGCAAGGAGGGAATAGGATCATAGGAGGACCCATCACCTGACCCACCAGAAGCCAGGAAGCCATTTTTTTTTCTAGTGTAAACTACTCTTGTCACAGGGTTTCTAACTGGTTTCTTACTATATACTATCTAGGTGCTGAAGATCTTCTAAATCATGTTACTTGTGGCCTCCACTTTGTCCCCCCTTACAGAGGTAAATCTGGTACAGAACTGTCCTCATGGTTCCTACCCAAGCCCACTTATAGCTGCTACAACTGGGGGCACATTCAGGGCATATCTACACCATAGTAATCCACAGCTGCTTGAAATAGTCCTTGGGAACTGCTGACAGCTACCACAGTATTAAGCAGACACTTGGTAGAAGTGTATTAGTACCTATGGGCAGATACAAAAATGGAAGGCCTAACTGCTTAGTGGAGTAGGGACAGTTACTGTGTTCTTATATTTTACTTACAGAAATGCATGTTTTTCATCTTGGACAATGTAATAAAATACTGTGGGTTTGGTGTTTCCTTTAGTAAATCCTATGTCCGATTTTTTTAAATTTTTTTTAATAATTTCACAGTTTTGCTTTATTTTTCTGGGGAAAATGTTTGGGGGTTTTTCAGACTAGGGAAAATCACACCAACCTTGTCATCAAAAAGTACAGAAAAAAGTGGTCACACAGTGAAATTACAGATAAAGTAGAGCAAACAAAAGAAGATATCTCTTCCTGCACTGCATAGTCAGCCAATAGGAAGGACTGCTCAAGGAGATCATCAAGTCAAATACTGTGCCTGGATTTGTTAAAGATTGGAAAACTTTATGTTCTAAAATAATTCTTGTACTTATGCATGGTAAGAGAAGGGTAATCCAACCTCATGCTTCAGAGCATGAGATAATTGCTGTAAGGGTCACAAAGAATTATTCCCTTGCAAACAGCATTACATGGCTGGCTATGTGCAATAAGGGTTTATTCACCTTCCCCTGACACATCAGAGATTGGCATCACCTCACAAGCATACTGGTAGATGCTGATTCAGTCTGGCTGATCCAAAGCTCCTAAGGACCAAATTCTGATGTTTATCATGAGAAGAGGGTGGAGTGGAGAGCAGGGAGGGGTTCAGGGGCAGGCTTTGTACCATGTGTATCCGCTCAACAGTACCTTTGTGGGTGATGAGCACATTAGTCTGCCCTTCTTTATCCCATGACGGCTTTAGCCACAGCACTCAGATTAGGGTCTGCATATGTGCAAAAATGGGATGTTAGAGAGGCCCTGTCCATTTCTTTTCTACCCTCCAACACACTAAGTCGAATTTAGTTGTCTCTTTTCAAGCAGACACTGTTAAAAGTGTCACTGTCGGGAACAGATTCTTTAGAATTTCTGGAGAAAAAAAGCTATAGTAGTTTAAAAACACAACAAACAAAAAACCACCTAACAGTTTAAGGGAAAAAATGCATTTGATCTGTTCCTAGAGTTAACACTAGACTTCCTTAATCATTCACAATGAATATAGGTTTTGATGAACGCATACCTTTTGAAGATGAAATTAACTTTTTGGTCGTCCCTGCAGAAATAAGCAGAGATAAAAAGAGGGAAAGTATGGGATTCATAGGGGAAACTGTCCTGCTTCTCCAGTCATTATCCTGGATCTGTCTCAGTTTCCTCTTACAGTCAGTGTTGCATTCCAAAGTCGATCATTGTGATGTCACCATCACTTTTAGATCTAGCACAGACCAATCAGAGAAGAATGTGCATCTGAATATCTAGAAAGCTCAGATAATTTCTGAGTTTTTTTAAATGACACTTTCTTTGAATAATACACTTGTTTTCATTCCGATGTTGTGTTATGTGACCCAGTATCACTATAAAGCATGCAATCTAATGAAAAGTAATAATTAAGGATTTAAATTTGTTGATTGTAAGATGGGTACACATCTTATCATGGTCTAAAGAGATATGAAAATATATACTACTTGTGGATCTGCCCTACAGAGGTTTTTTAAAAGAAGGTGTCAGGTAATTAATTACTAAGGAAACTTTTTGGGAGAAAAGTTTATTTCTTCTTATCTCCTCAAGTTCCATTTCTAACATTAAAAAACAAAGATGACCCAAACTTTGTCTCTGTTGCATCAGAATTTGATCATCATAGTTAAGAAAATGTTTCTATACAAGGTATATTAAATATCAACATGGAGCAATTATTACTATAGGTCTATTTTATTCTAAGAGGAAACACTGGTATCTCAGATACCAGTGTGTGATAATTGGTGGCCTGAAGTGCCTGTTTAATGGTCTGTAAAGCCTCTTCATTTTTAAAATACCATTTAAAGAATAAGAAAACTTAGAGTGTGACAAGTATAACAGATAGAGAACAGAGGCAAAAAGGAGAAATGAGAAGGTGGAAAATGTGTGTCACCGAATCCTAGGGATCAAAGGAAACACAAATGGATGATATATTTGATAGCCGTGCTTTCCTCTCTGCTTATTACCGTGCAACCACAGATCGCCATTATCATGATGGTATTGTTATTCACAATACACAGATCAGTATTGTATTATAAATACATTGTAAGGACATGAAAGAGGCCCCCCTGCTGGATATGATGGAAAACAGTAATTTTGCCTCTGGTTAAAATAAAACAGTATGTACACGTGCTTCTGGGAAAAGGAAAAATGTTCTGCGGAATACAGTTCTATAACTGGGAGAAATTGGCAAGTCAGAGAACTGTAAAGCAAATGCTCCCTGACCATGCAAGCCAAAGACATAATGATCCTGTTAATTGAACTTCCAAGAAGCATTAGAGGTTGGCTACAGGCAGTGATTCTTGAACCTTTTTGAGGTTGATTTTTGTTTACGGAGCTGTTCAACATTCCCAGGCAACGTTCATAGAGGAAACAGAGTTAACAACTGTCTCATGAGCCACAAACTGCTGCCAAAAGGGCAGCTGAGTCTTTGGGGACACGAAGACGGAACAAGGAGTCCAAATAGCCCAGGAAATCATAAATACAGAGGGAGATGTTTTAGGAAAATTGAACAAACAAATGTTCTCAAAAAAGCGCAGAGTAGAATTTTTGTAATCTTTCCCTTATTAGCTTCTTACAATACTAGGAACTGCTTTTCGTAGTGGAAGAATATATTGCCTGAAAACCTCATGTTTAGGCAAAAAAAAAAACTTATTTTTTACAAAATACAGAAACCTAATAACCCTTACTTCACAAAGAATACATCATCTTGTGGCATATTAGCGGAGTACAGCTGGTTGAATGTCTTTGATTCAGCACACCAAACGTGCCAACTGTCAGCGTACGAATGTCCGCTATGTCACAGCACATCTTGGAGTGACTTACTACTATATTAATGTACATTCTGTGGTGCGTTATTTCTACATTAATGCACACCATGGAGTGGCTTCCTGGTATGCTAGTTTTGTGTGTATGTAAGTGGATTTATTTGCTTGTAGCAGCAGCGCGCTCTATCCCGCCTCTCAAGCATCAGAATCTATATAAAGTCTGTTTTTTAAAATTAGTTGATCAAAAAAGTGCTTATGGGTGAGATTGACATGAACCATGGGGGTTTCTTCTCCCAGTGAAACGTTCAGTATGGGAGGTAGATTTTTGTAGATAACTTAGTAACATCTTTTTGCTTCTGATGCTTTAGCACATGTGGAATAATGATGGTGGTGCTACCATTGACATATAGATTTGACTCATGCAGCTATGCCTGCATAGGAGGAGAGAAAACAACTGCATAATATAATTTTGAACCATGAAACTCACTACACAAACAAAATAGGGTTCTGATGTTATGGTAATCACGTTAATGGAGTTTGATTTGGGATGTCATTAGAGTTTGTAAACAGAATCTTATTCACAGGGCTTTTTTCCAACCTTTGCTTGATACAAGATTTAGTTTTTTATTTTTTTAAAAAAAAAAGATGTTTGCAGAATACTGTGGCAAATTGTCCACTCTGTTCCTGTGAGCCAAGGCAAGCCTGTTCCTGGGCAGTTGAGGCCCCCTGTAGGCACAGTGGGGCAGGAGGGGCAAAAAGTCCCAGCCCAGGGGCCCTATGAGTCGCAGCTATGCACTGTTGACATTGCTAAAAACTGGGTTTCTTTCCCCTGGGCTATTTCCCCCTCTTTGTACTCTTTTACCTTTTTTGTGGCTCAGTTCTGTTTTCTCTGCTACTCTCCAGCCCTCTCTGGCTGGAGCAAGGGCTTTTTATCAGGGCTCTAGCTGGGCCTTAATTGGTCTCAGGTGCCCCTAATTAACCTGAAGTAAACCCTGCTCAGTCTGAGGGAATAAAGCCTGGATCATTCTGAGCTTATATATCTGCCTTTTAAAACTCTCCTGCTTCCCTCTGGCCCTGCTGTCTCATAATACAGAGAAATGCCTGGGATTTCTTCATATGTTTAAGTGTTGGGGAAAATATGTTTTCAAAATTAAATTATGGCAAAGGAAATTTATTTGCAGTTTGATTCAAGAGCGTTCTAGAACTCTTGATGGTAGAATTATGACATTTCTGGTAATTCAGCCAGTCATCATAGTTATCTTTAATTCATTTGCATTCTATAAAATGTAACGCCCATATTGGCATTTCCATACCCTTTCATATGCAAGTTCTTTGGCATCGGACATAAAATATGACCTTTCTGTATTAGTAGGAAATTTGTTAACTCGGGTGGGTGGGTGGGTGGCTGCGTGCACTCGCCAGGAATCTCAGCCCACGACCTGTGCCTGGCTACGAGGGAGCAGTTCTGCCGCAGGACCTGACTCTAATCACAGACCAAGGCAGAAAGCAAGCTCCTGAGCTGCTTGCACAACTCTCTTATCGAGAATCATGCTCTTACACAGACCCTAGTCTAGCAAATACCCAACAGCAACACAGCATGTCTTTCTTAAAAGGAACTCTATGTAACAATGCCCCGGTGACTCCTGCCATAACATTATTTAATATTTATACTGCCATAGCCCCTAAAGATCAATCAAGGTAGAGTCCCATTCAGAAATATAGTAAATGACAATGATTTTCTGATTATATAGGGCCAGATCTGGCTTGGCGTGCATATCCATGGATCGGACAAAGGAGGGTAAGTTATCTCCTTATTTCTTGCACCAGCTACCAGGACTATGGGTATTAGCACAGGAAGGGGAGCAACTTCCACAAGTAGAATACCATGCTGAATATAGACCAGGTTCTGGGTATTTGTTCCTCAGAGAAAAGACGATACTTAAAAGACAGATTGTGAGTCGTCGAGTCAGTCGCAGGCTCAGAGTCACAAGCAGGTTTTATGTCTGCTACAGGAGTAGCACAGTAATGTGTAGTTGAGTCCAGAGATGGGTCAAAAACTTGAGTGTAACCACAGGCACATATGGGGAGCGGGTGGTGTTTGAAATACAAATCCGGATCTAATGTTGGAAAATGGCCTTTAGCTTTTTAATATGCTAAAACAAGCTCCAGATCAGAACAGCTTGAACAGTGGAGTATTTGCAAGTGGATCTGAGTTTTGCTGCTTGAAAAAAAATCCCTATCTCTGTATCTTAATAGTCTGCTTACTTGTCATTTCCTGAACCTTATCTATAGCAGGCTTATAAAGCATGTTAATTAAATATCTTGCAATGTATCTGCAGTGGACTTATTAACTGTAATGTTAATTTCATCTCCTTTTGCCATAAATTGCTGATTTCTTCCCTTCCCCTCCTTTTTTATTCCTTCAGGAAATAATTATTCTGTCCATTCTGCTCATGAATAGGCACCCTAGAAAGATGGAATCTAATCAGTTCTATTAGGCTCAATTTTCTGTTATGGGATTTGGACATTCTGCATATTTATTTAGGGCCAACTCTTCTTTCTGGGACCAAGCCATTGAGTGAGTGGGTTTGACACAGCAGTATTCCCTGGGAAAAGAATTCTGCCCGACTCCAAGTCATTCTGCATGACAGCCTCACAGCTACAGCCTTCCCTCTAGAGTGTGTCTCTGACAAGAGGATCTGTGTACTTGTGGATCTACCGATCACATTCCCTCCAGCCCCTAACCCCACCAGCCCCTAACCCCACCCCCCAGCACTGCTCCATGTTGCAGGAGATGGAGCCCTGTATGGCATGCAGGAGATGTAGAATAATTAGTTTGTTATAGGTAATAATGAATATAGGTGGGAAATGACAACCAGTCTGAAAAGAAGAAATACCACGAGGAAACTCATAGAATGAAAGTAGATGTTTCTCCACAGGAAACTTTTGTGGCTGGCTCACTTTTCTTGTCAAGCAGGAAAAGGTGCACAGAGATTCAGGGCTAGTCTCCACTAGACACACTCCGTCTGTGCCACCATAGCTCATCTGATGAAGATCCTCTGTGCCAGTGAGAGAGAGCTCTCCCGTCAGCAGAAATCCATCTCCATGAGAGGCGACAGGTGTGTTGGCAGGAGAAGCTCTATTGCCAGCATAGTGTTGGCCATGCTGTTACTTTAGGTTGGTGTAACTTATGTTGCTGTGGGGGTGGCTTATTGACAACCCTGAGCAGCGTAAGTTATATCAAAGCAGTAGTGGCCATGCATTGTCATGAAGTCTGTAAAACAAACAAGGTACAGTGCACACAAATCACAGAAGCTAATTTTGTAAAGGTTTACAGTGTGTAGCATCACCAAATCTGTAGTTCAATCAGAGCTCTTCCTGCAGAACGCAGTCAGCTGGGCTCTTGAATCAAAGTAAGGCACTAAGCACCCTCTGAGGGAGTTGAGGATGCTCAGCTCTGCACAGATGGGGTTCAGCACCTGACTTAACCAGACATGGAGCATCAGCGTGTACACAGTGACTGTTAGCTCACATGTGGAAATGTATTTCACTTCTTTCAGTTGTTACCCTGTATGCAGTGTTGTTTTAGCTCTGTTGGTTCGAAGATATTAGAGACACAAGGTGGGTGAGGTAACATCTCTCATTGGATCAACTTCTGGTGATGAGGGAGATAAGATTTTGAGCTACATAGAGTCCTTCTTCAGGTCTGGGTAAGGTATTCAAGCATCATAGCTAAATACAAGATGGCACAGATTGTTTAGCATCAGTAGTTAACGCATTGTAAGAGTGAAGGTGAAACAAACTCGGAGTCCTGTGGCACTTTTAAAGACTAAGAAATATATTTGTCGCATGAGTTTTCGTGAGAGAAAAATCCCACTTCGTTAAATGTTTTGAAGATGAGGAACTTACAGAATGGGAGGAAAATCAATGCAGGGAAGTGTAAGTCATAGGACCAGGTCAGACTGTTACAGCAAATCAAAGCAGATGTTAAGATGCAAACACTGGAGAACAGCATATAGAAGAAGGTGAGGTTAAATCACCTGTTATAATGAGAAAAAATTCCACAGTCCCTATTTAACCCTGAGACAATGGAGTCAAATCTACATTTGAATTCCAGTTCTGCAGTTTCTCTTTGAAGTTTTGATTTCTTATCCATTTGTTTGAGCACAGCTATTAACAAATCAACAATGGAGTGAGCAGGGAGATTGAAGTATTCCGCTATTAGTTTTCGAATGTTGCAGTTTCTGATGTCAGATTTGTGTCCATTTATTCTTTTGCGCAGAGATTGTCCTGTTTGTCCAATATATAAGGCAGATGGGCATTTCAGGCACATGATGGCATAAATCACACTGGTGGACAAGCAGATGAATGAGCCCTTGATAGAGTAGCTGGCTTGATTAGGTCCTGTGATGGTGTCTTTTGTGCAGATATGCGGGCAAAGTTGGCAACGTGGTTTGTTGCAGGGATATGTGCCTGCTTTAATATTTCTGTTGTTTGGTCTGTAGTTGCGGATGAGTATCTACTTAAGGTTGGATGGGGCTGTCTGTAACCAAGGAGAGGTCTGTCTCCCAAGACTTGAGAGAGTGAGGAACTGTCTTGTAGAATAAGCTGAAGATCCTTGATGTGCTGTAGAGGTCTGACTTGGGGGTTGTAGGTGATGACCAGTGGCATTCTGTTTTCTTTCTTGGCTTCTCCTGTAGTAGTTGACTTCTGCGTATCCGTCTGGTTCTGTCAATCTGTTTCTTCACTTCCACAGGTGAGTAGTGTAGTTTTAAGAGTGCTTGATAGAGATCCTGAAGGTGTCTGTCTCTGTCTGAAGGATGGGAGCAAAAGCAATTATATCTTAGGGTTTGGCTGTAGACAATGGATTGTGTGGTGTGTCCTGGATGAAAGCTCGAGGGATGTAGGTAACTATAGAAATCAGTCGGTTTTCGGTATAGGATGGTGTTTATGTGTCCATCACTTACTTGCACTGTAGTGTCCAGAAAGTGGATCTCCTATGTGGAGTTCCAGGCAAAGTTTGATTGTGGAGTGGAAATTGTTGAAATCTCTGTGGAAATCTTCAAGGGCATCCTTATTGTGGGCCCAGATGATGAAGATGTCATCGATGTAGTGTAAGTAGAGGAGAAGTGCTTTGGGATGAAATGTGAGGAAGCATTGTTCTAAGATGGCCATAAAAATGTTGGCATATTGTGGGGCCATGCGGGTACCCATAGCAGTGCTACTGACTTGAAGGTATAAATTATCTTCAAATCTGAAATGGTTGTGGGTGAGTACAGTCACAAAGTTCAGCCACAAGGTGTGCTGTTACATCATCTGGGATGGTTCTTCTAGTATCTTGTAATCTGTCTTTGTTTGGGATGCTCTACATCAAGAGTGGCCAGTTAACATTTCTGCTATCATAGAACAAAAAGACGAGATTAGCAGGTTACAGGTTGTTGTAATAAACCATAAATCCAGTGTCTTTTGTAAATCCAATTGTTTAGTGCCCTTGATCAGTTGCCACTCTCTCATTCCTGAATTCTGTCCCTTATTGCATCCTTCACTTCCCCATAGACATCTGTACCAGTTTTAAAGCAGAAAAGCAAACTTGCTTAAATTAAATGTGTGTAAAATAAAATTTGGCATTACTAGCCAGAGGCCCAGGAAATGAGCTACAGTTCATGTCTTCCACAATACGTAGTTGTTATAAACAAAGAAAAATTAAGGGCCTGATTCGCCACTGCCTTACATCTTGTGCAGATGTTTACATCAGAGCAAGACTGGTTGAAAATGCTCCCATAGCTGATTGTTGCACACCAATTTTGTACTTATAAAGGACTACATAAAGGGCAAGAAAGTGGAGACCCCAACTCACTCCTACTCCAAAGTCCACCAAGTACTATCACTGTACTAGATGTTTCCTATTCTCTCGCTGGTCTGGACTTTAAGACAGAGCCACTGTAATGACTCAAATGTTGAGTCCTTCAGGATCACTTCAGATGGTCTGACACACCACAAATGTCAGTTTTCCCCTCTGTTTGCAGAGCAAGAAGATGGAAAAGCCACAGTTCTTGGATTAGCTATCTCACTGCTCTTCCCTGCTGGGGCAAGATGTGTTGTTGGAGAAGAATCCGTGAATGTAGAAATGCATAGGTTGCAACGCTGCTCTCTCCTGAGTGTTCTCGTTCACAGGTGCGGGCTGAGCTTCGAGGCAGCCTCCAGGATGCAGATTTCATAGAGGGAAAAGAAGGGGGTGAAGGCAGCAGCGACACTGGAGGAACTTCCAAGGATGGCCCACCAGTTGAACAGCCTAAAGGAGATCTCCTTCAGGATGCAGAGAAGGCCAAAAGAGAACATGGCAACGAGAGACGCAATATGTACACAAATGGAAGGGCCACCTACATATTGGTGGAGGCAGTTTCAGCGGCTCTTGAGAAGGAAGTCTGAATGAATCTGAAATCCAAAAGTGAATCTGTCCTCTTCGACTCACTTCTCACTCACACATACACACGCCTTGTGAACCATACACTCGCTATTGTGGCACATGCATCGTTCTAGCTATACAGAATAGCACATGTCAAAAGTGAAGAAAATTGGGTGGATTGGTCGTCACTAACTGCATGATAAACCATGTTTTTTTAATCCAGTTCCCCCTGACCCTGTGGCTCAAATTTACAGTATCCCCCTCCTTCCTTGCTGAGTGGCAGGTGTGCACCGTGTCTTACAAACCACAAATCCTTCATTTGAAAAAGAATTACAATCTCCAAACTTTAGCAGAACATGAGCCTGATCCTGCACTGCCATGAAATACAGACTGCAGACCTTTCATTTGGAAATAGAGTGGCTCAAGTAAGAACTCCTCCTCCCTCCCGGTGTCAAGGGAGCTTAGGAAACTACCAAGAACCTCAGGCTAGGGAGCAGCTTGCACGCCAGTAACACTCATTGCAGAACAGCTGTAGTCCCACTGCTGAGATTTGAATCCCAGCATCTCCCATGGCACACAAGAATTCTACCCCTGGACCCCCCATGTCGTGCTCTTTTAAGTGACTCCTTAGGTGGCAGTCGAGCAGGAGTTTTGTTGCTCACAACAGTGCATTAAAATGGGATTTAAGCCCCTGAGTACTTTTGTGGATCCCACTCTAGGCCTCTGTGACTGAAGTGTCTAAGGGTACATCTACACTGGAGCCATAGGTCGACTTAAGGAAGGTTAAGTCGACCTACAGACGCCTGTGTCCACACTGGGCTTTTGTTAAGTCAACTTAAGCGCTTCCTTAAGTCGACTTAATAACACATCTTACGGTCAACTTAACGCTTAAGTCGACCTTATTAAGTCGACGTAAGCCAGGGTAGATGGGGTAAGCCCTAAATCGACCTAATTGGCCTCCAGGCCCCTTCCCAGCTACCCACAACGCACCACTCCTCTGTCGACCTAGCATCTGCCAGTGTGGACACAGGCAGTCGACAGGAGTTTTCACTGTGGACTCTAAGTCAACTTAACAAGGTCGACTTAAAGTTGACCTTGTTAGGTCGATTTAACGGAGCCTCCAGTGGAGACGTATGCTAAGTAAGGCAGGTTTCCATTCAGGTCCAAAACCTATGCTTCCCTTCTCTCGAAACTTTCAAGCTCAAATAACTGAGATAGAGACTATCTGCTAAAGGAAGCACAAAGCACAGGCTCTCATCCATTATGAATCACAAAAAGACATGTAATCAGCAGTCTAAACACTTCAGCTTATTTCAGAACACAGTACACCACAGGAAGATTGGAAGTGTATAATAAAGAATCTCCTTCATGAATTCAGCTCTTGAAAGACAGCATTTGATTTTTCTTGGCCCTGTAAAAATCTAGGGTGTATTCTTTGAAACCAGATTGTCATTAGGGCATAGCAAACAGGAGCAGAGCCAATTTCCACAGCTGATTGTGTAGTGTGATGCAGAAGGTGCCTAATATTTATATAAAAAGGGATTTTCCCCCATTTATGTTGGTAAATAGAGTTCAGATAAATGCAGTTCAGAGAATTTCTATTGCAGCATATGTAACCCATGAAGTAAGTGTGTATGTGTGTGTTTGTTTGTTTACAGGGTATAAATCTTAAATACGGGCATGGTTCCAGTTACAGCAGCTGAGCATCCTTGATGTTTATCCTTCATGGTACCATCCTCCTCTCACATATCTATCTCCCATTTGTTGCTCTGGATTTATTGTGTGCTTGTCTAGTGGTTACGTAGAAAACTGCTTCTTGTGGTTCCTGTACTGGCAGATAAAGCACAACAAGGTGCTGCCCCTTCCACTGGGCACATCCTAAAGTGACAATACGTCCATAAGTTAGCAAGACATCAGTGGGACTGCTTGCTTAAGGGCTACTCTGGGTGATTATTCTGCTCCCACTGACATCAGTGAGAAGTTGGTGATTGCTTTCAGTGGGAGAAGAAATCCAGCACATTGTTGCAAGTGTTGTATCAATCCTCCGGGGCCTACATGCAGTGGGGCTGATTCCGTAATCTAATAGGTTTTTCCATCTCTCATTTCTGTGATCCTGATGGATTATATCTTGCAGTATGAAAATGATGTGCACATTTCTTGCCAAAATGAGTTACATACAAAACAACTCCAGGCCACTTAAGCATGGTTATGTATCTTTTATTTGTGTTTGAATTCCTTAGGTTCATAAACCAGGGTTGATTTGACAACTAGTCTTCCGTGGTAATCCTTTTTGTGTTCTATAGCTTTAACAGTTAGTGTCAATCTCTCTCTTTCCATACAGCTGAACCCTTCATTTAATCACAAACAGAACTAAACAGTCTAAAAAGGCATTTTCTTGAACACTGCTAAAAATTAATATATTGAACAGAACTGATGCATGGAAGGAAACAAATGAATAGTATATTTAACCATTAAAAAAGCATTTCCCTTAAAATTACAAAAAAAAAAAATCCTCTATCTATTCAGTGGGGAAAAAAGAAACAGGCACACACACAAACTCAGTTGACTAATTCATTTTTTCTCTGGGAGAATATTCTGTTATAAAAGTTTATTATAACATATTTATTTTAAAAGAGGAAAATCTGTTATACAGAAAGGACGATCTCTCCATTTCAAAGCTCCAACTTTGTTTGGCTAACTTTTGAATAGCAGTGCCTGCCTCTCTCATGAAGAAAAACAAAAGATCAAATCTGATCACATGACATTGAGATGAACACAACAACAAGGGTATTATTAGTGATTCCAGAGGCCACTCCTGGTTTATTTTGCCCTTGTAAGTATAAGAAAAATCCATTCTAAATGTCTCCCTTCTGCTATACACGGCGCCCCATTACTAACAGCTTGCTAATAGCCACAGCATAATCCCCTTCCTAAAATACTGTATGTGGCAGGAGACATATTCCTGTTTTATATACGATTGATTCAATTCTGTAGTTCTTACAGCCCGCACCTTCTTTTCCTCCATGGAAATGCAGAAGAGCACCATGGCAGCAGCATCCTCCAACCCCACAGGAATTTCCCCATGTAAAATAATCATGACAGTAGGTGGGCACTTGGTCTTTGCAAAAATGTCCTAGCTTTCTGTAAATCCTCATGGGTTTACCCTACAGATCTTGAGCTATCCAGGGGCCAGGAGAGCTGCACGTCCTGCATCATGCAAGCCTTGCTGCCCACAGTGGGATGACTTGGAAGGAAACTCAATTCTCTTCTGGGAGCACATGAGTCAACACTTAGCTGTCTTAAGGTCAATGGGACTTTCCCCAAGGGAAACCCAGGGAGCATGTTACTATTTGGCCCATTGTCATACGCATCTTCAAAAAGTTGGGCACATAATTCATCCAAAAGAAAAGTCCTTCCCAAATTCCTCATCACGGAGATGACTCAACTGGAGCTTTTAAATCTTTGTAGTGTTTTGAAGCAGTTTTAGTAAAATGGCTGTCTCCTGTATCCAGCAATGCTTTTGATCAACAAAAGCATGCTTCTCTTCTTGGGTTCCCCTGGAACTGCCTGTTATCTTTAGCATCAAGGTAAGGTAAGCACTGGAATAAAGATTAATCCTTATTCTAGAGGGCAAAAAACAGAAGACAAAAGGGCTAAAATCTGACAGAAGGATTTAGGGAGTTCAAGGCAAAAGAACAGAAGCGCACACATATTTGAAGCTGAGTTATGCCACAGACCAAAAGCCAGTTAAGAATTCTGCCTATCATAGAGGTCTAGTGAGTGGCCATCCCCTGTTAGGCTAAGTGGATTAGTTAGGTTTGAATACCCTGAAGTTTTAGGCTATGTCTACACTTGAAAAGTTAGGTCAACTGTATGAAGTCGACTTAATAAGGTCGACTTTAAGTACACTTAAAGTGGACCTTATTAAGTCGACTTAAAAGTTGACTTAACTCTTCAAGTGTAGACGTGGCCCCTTTTTGGCCATTTTAAGTCGACTTAAAAAGATCCACCTAGGCACTACTCTGCATCTCCACTGGCTTAAGTCGACTTAATTAAGTCGACTTAAGCGCTAGTTCGAATTAAAACGAGGTGTTATTAATTTGAACTAACTTTTCCTTAATTTGACTTAAGTGGCAGCTTAAGTTGAATTAAGGAAAGCCCAGTGTAGACATGGAGTAAATTAAGTCTCCTTAATTTCTAAGTGTTGATGCACCTTTGGCTATTCTCTTATTAAGTATGCCGCTGAGTCTGTGCAAAAGAGGGCCTGTGATTAACAACTGAAATAAGGTTGTATTTATTTGTGACCCTAGACGGATTATCAAGGGTGAAATTAGAATCTCCTGGACTAATGTTTGCAGCACGCTGACTATCTGCTCTCTAAGGCAAGGATTAATTTGAGACTCAGACATTTGACAATACTCCACACTCCAGCCATTACTATCGTTGGGCTGTTATAAATCAGAGCTGAGGAGGGAGGATAATGAGTCATGTGACATCATCTGAGGCACCCAGGTTAGTGCTGAATTAAACAACATTAGACTGTCTACAGAAAGATACAGAGGACTCTTGTAATTCTTGTTGGGAAATAATCCACCAAAATGAAAGTGGTAGCGCAACAGCATACATTTCATTCTTTCCTAGTGCTGTTAGCTTTAGGGATTAAGGTTGGTGTAGATTTTTTTGTAATAAACTTGCTTGAGCAGCTTTGAGATGCCCACCTCAGAACTGATCTCAGGGGAGAATGCACTTAGCCCTGCACAGGAGCACAAAAGGTAGAGAACTCAAAGAGCCCTTCCCTACCTTTTGTGCCCTGTACAGAGGACAGGCACAACCCTCAACGCAAGGATAAGACTAGTGTTAGCACCAGAATGGATGTGCCCAAACAGAATGGGACAAGGGTAGATCTCTCTGTCTCGTCCCTTTTCTACTCTGGCCAATGCAAGAGGCAAGTGCACACTGCACCTTTCAATGGCTGGTGCTGTGCCAGTTCCACATTGGGCTCTTCTAGTGCCTCTCCCCCTCATAGGAATTCTATCTGAGCCAACCATAGGGTCTCTGGGGTCTCTCTCTGCTGCAGTGTCTACAGCAGCCATTAGGGAGAGTACAAATTGAACTGAGACCTGATTTAAAAACAATCAAAGCCATTAAAAAAAAAGTTTTGCAAATTCAGTGAAATTATCATAATCACAAAAAGAGTTAATCACAATAAAAGGGAACAAGTTCCTGCACATTTTAGAACTGCACTATGTTAATTAGATGCAGACAGTATTTAGCAAGCTTTAGAGAAATGTAGAATAAAAATGACTTTGTAGATAAAATATTGGGCTTTTCCATTTCATCCAGCCATGGTTTGATTTTCTGCATAAAGATCCCACAGATTTGCATCTTTTATAGACACTTTCATTGCATATTGCAAAGCTGTGGAAATATTGGTGGTGAACAGCCATCTGTCTTAACCCTTAGAAATGCTGAAAATCAGGAAGATAAGATTTGCCACACTAGACCAACAGTTCGGTCTCTGACAGTGGCTAGAATCAGATACTTCAGAGGAAGCAACAAGAAACCATGCAATGGGTAATTATTAATATTCTTTCTAACAGAATTCTTTTTTTTAATAATCCTACTAAGCTCTTGGCCTCAGTGATATCCTGTGGCAATGAGTCTCACAAGTTAGCTACGCACCAGCCAAATAAATGTTAAGGAAGTCATGTGTAATACAGTCCCGATAGTGATTCAAGAGGTAACTTGATTGCAAAAGAGCAGTAAAAGAGAAAGGAGCACTTAGTTCAATGTAACAAACTGAAAGCTGAACATTCCTTGAAGGCAACAGTTAATGCTATATGCATTACTCTAAAGATATAGAAAAACTTCCAGCTTAGCAACACTGAATGTTCACAGATCAAACCCTTTGTTACTGCACACATATGTGATTATTGATTTCTGCACCTCTCCTGCACAGCCTATTTAATCAAACTGGGGACTAAGATATTACATACAATATGAGCTCAAAGAGGTTTGTTGTTACTCTTTAGTGACTACTGTATTTTAGCAAACAAACAAGGAGCCCTGTGGCACTTTAACAAATTTATTTATCGTGAGCTTTCGTGGGAGAAAATCCCACTTCATCAAATGCTTTAAGATGGGAACTTACAGAATGAGAGGAAAATAAATTCAGGGTAGTGTAAGTCATAGGATCAGGTCAGACTCTTACAGCAAATCAAAGCAGTTCTTTAGATTCAAACAATGGAGAACAGCTTATAAAGGGAGGTGAGGTCAAATCACCTATTGTAATAAGAAAAAGAAACCTGAGATCCCTATTTAGCCCTGAGGCAAATCTGAATACGAGTTCCAATTCTGCAGTTTCTCTTTGAAGCTTTGATTTGTACAGCTATTAACAAATCACCAATGGAGTGAGCAGGGACACTGAAGTGTCCCTTGATTGGTTTTTGAATGTTGTGATTTCTAATGTCAGATTTGTCCGTTTATTCTTTTCCGCAGAGACTGTCCTATTTCTCCAATGTATAAGGCAGAGGAGGCTTGCTGGCAAATGAGGGCATAAATAACATTCATGGATGAGCAGGTGAATGAGCCCTTGATGGAGTAGCTGGTTTGATTAGGTTCTGTGATGGTATCTTTTGTGCAGGTATGTGGGCAAAGTTTGCAAGGGAGTTTATTGCAGGGATATGGTTATTTGTTAATAGGCGTACTTAAATAAATGGATTACAAATCAAAGCTTCGAAGAGAAACTGAAGAATTGGAATTCATATGCAGATTTGATACTGTTGCCTTAGGGTTAAATATGGATCCTGAGTTTTTTTCTTATTATAACAGGTGATTTGACCTCACCTCCCTTTATATGCTGTTCTCCACTGTTTGAATCTAAAGAACTGCTTTGATTTGCTGTAAGAGTCTGACCTGATCCTATGACTTACACTTACCTGCATTTATTTTCCTCCCATTCTGTAAATTCGCATCTTCAAGCATCTGACTAAGTGGGATTTTCTCCCACAAAAGCTCATGTGATAAATAAAATTTGTTAATCTTTAAAAGTGTCACAGGACTCATTTGTTTTGTTGAACTAGACTAACATGGCTACCCCTTTGGTACTATATTTCAGTCTATCATATCATCACTAGTACTCCATCACTGGATACTCTAAGAAGTTTGCTTTCGATGCTACCTATGAAAAAGCAGGGACTGTTAAAATCACTTTGATGGGAACAGATGCTTAGGGGAAGTAGGAATCAGCACATGATCTGCAGCAATTCATCTTTATTATAAAACAAATGGTCCATGCCTAATTCCTTAAAAGGCACAGAATGGAATTACTCTATATATTTCCCACTTGTTAAACTGTCTCTCTCGAGACCTTCCTTCAGTAAATACTATTACACATATTTCTAGCGGGCCCATCACCATGGCACACTATACATAAGTTAAGGGGTTTATAATGAATACCTTAGGTCAGATGTCGAGGTCACTGATTTATATTAGACTGTGTACCAGGTACTGTTGTACTATATCTTTCTAGTAAGGAAGACAGTCTGTCTTATTAGACACTATTTACATACAATAGTCATACATTATGGTTTTGACCTCTCTTTTACACTAATCTCATTAATTTACAACCTCTTTTCCCTCACAAAAGGAGTATTGTCACCATGAAAAGAATGAGGTGGAAGAGAGACGAAATAGAACAGGGCCAAAAATAAATGCATACACGAAACCATTGTGATCTTCGGTATATATGGTATTTCTTTCAACTCTACTTATCACCACTCTTCTTTGCAGAACGTACAGATACTGGCCCAGATTTTGCTGTCAGTCACACTGGTGTAACTCCAGGGTGACTCCACTGAAATCACTGAGGTTACTCTGGGTTTACACTGATGTAACTGGGATGAAAATATGGCCCATTGTCACCTAACTGACAACTGAACTAAGAAAAGAAGGAAAGTAGCAGATCTGCTAGGAAAGCTGTGTTCTCATGGATACTGAAGCTCAGTGTCATTTTGGAACATTTACCCACAAACCTTGGCTGGTGTTTAGAACCCCTATACATAACAGAAGGCTCTGTCTGAAAATCTTGCTGAGATTCCAGGGTACTTAACATTGTGCTGAACTTGGAAAACAAAGTACAGAAAATCTTTTCAGCTAACAATACAGGTTCATTTGCAAAGTACAAATACACAGGCCAGCCTAATAACCTGAATTTCAGTAAAGCTTGAACACCAGGAATATGGAACATCACTGTGACTGAAGAATTCCTCCTCAATAATTCAGGAACTAGAAAAAAATCCAAGTAAATTCTTTCTCACTTGGTAATCCCACATCATTCAGAGGAGGTTCCTAGCAGCATTTTTAGGGTTAAGAGCACACAATGTTGGGAAGCATCTGTGAAAGTAACCTTCTGCCCCAACTTTCCCACCAGTGGGAATTGACGGGTAGGTTCAGCCCATGAGGTCTATCCTGACCTCTAGCTCTGCAGTAAGGAGGCAACTGGGTTTCTCTTCTGTTCAACAGGTGGCTCTTTAGTGACACATCCTGGTTGTCATCTCTTTCTGTAAAACAAAAGAGAATTAAAAATCAAAAGGTCACTGATTTTACAATATGTTCATAGCTTCTGTACATTTATTATTTGCAAATTTCACCACACTAGAAACAGCTGTGTAGCTTCGTATGACATGTATCTGTGCTATTCTTTGTCATCTTCAAGGACAGTGCACATAACTGGCAATTAGCAAAAAATGTTTTATCATTTGTGACATCTTTAATACAGTCTTAATTCCCTGACTGTGTCAGCTAAATGGTACTGTGTCCTAAATAAAGGAGATAAATCACCTGCAAAAGTCCTCAAGCTGTCATGCAGGAAGCATTTTAAGATAATGTAGTAAATGGGATTCCAATTTGTCACTGAGGAAGAATCTTCAGTTGTGAAACATAAAAGGTAAATTTTCTAGCAAGTTACACACAGACACAAATGTAAGATCCTCTCTAGATCTAGGCCTAAGCTGAAGAGTTTGGCTCTAGAACTGAATCTGGGAAATTTCCCAAACTTCAGAAGTGTTCCAGTGTGGGATTTGGTTCAGCCCATTATGGAGATGGATCCATGCCACAAAGTCTGTATCTGAACTTCAGTGATGTTCTGGTACATGGTTGTGGTGTGCAGCTTCCTCTAATTCTATTCAGTATGTCAGAAGAACATTTTACATATTTAAATGGCACCTTTTGTCCTGAACAATCAAAGTCCTCAAAACTCTTGTTACCAGGCGGAAATATTACTAACATGAATAGCCTCACTGAGTTCAACATACTGACTTCTATGCAGCGTACTGCATGGATACTGACTATAATGGGGTTACTATAAGCAGTACGTAATGTTTGCAAGGTAAGGCTCTTAGGGTGAGCATTGTGAAATGCAGCCAAGTGACATAGACTACAGTGAGAGGAAAATTATGGAGAAAGATTAACTATTACTCATTAAAATCATGGATCTTCCGCATCCATACAAAGCACGCAGGATTCAGATTATAAGGTTGCATCCAAAAAAGTTTCCACATGTGATCACAGGTACTTTTTATTATACAGCTAACTCATAATACAGACATTAATAAAGGAACTGCATTGATCTCAATCTACCTCTGCAATATCAAGGGCTACACTAACACTACTTAGAGCTGAACTTGAATGGCCATAGAAGCTAGCTGTTCCAAAGCTGAGGATCAGATCAGTAGTTATCTACACCAGCTAGCAGTTTTTAATGACACATGATAGGATTGATTTACACATACATAGAGATCTTAGCGATCATGGATGCTAAGTAGACTGCAGTGCATAGATACAAATTCAAGAACATAGATTAATTCTACATAAGATAAAATTAAACTGCTGAAATGTAAATGTATCATCTCACTCACAACCATTTCAATTTCACACCTGGTTGGGGAAGTGGATAGTTTAGGGCTTGAGAATGAGCTGTGGCATCTCATCTTCAGCACACTGCTTCATCTCCAGCCCACTGCCATATGACCACTTTTCAAGGGCCTTTCTGTTTTCTCAGTTCAGTTCCTAGAAGGCAGTCCTTTCACAACTAGCCTGGTGAGCAAAAAGGACAAAGACTGAGTAGCTCTGGAGATTAAACTACCCTCTCAGTACTGAGGCACACTGGCATGGTCACTATCTGCATGTACCTAGTCTCTGGATAAGAAACAGACTGTAATCCATCAATGGCGTCTTGCACATCATGCACTAAATTAACTTAATAGTGGATCAATAAACAACCTTGTCACACTGGCAACGAGTTGTCTGGATCAGGGGCACTTGCCCTTAATTTGCACTGCTGACTTTTGATATTTAAATCCTTTCTAGACAACACCTGTTCTCTTTCATGTCTTCCTGCAGAATGGAGCCAGCATCCTCCTGAGGTAGGGAGCTCCAGAGCTGGGACATGTTCCACCTTCTTCCTCAAACCACTGGATGCTCTTGCAAGTTTCCAGCTCTATCAAGCGCCTATGGAGTCTCCTCCCAGCCTATGGAGAACTATTTTTCTGAGTGAATAGAGCCTGATGCTGTAGTATCTCTTCTTGCTTCTCCCTCCGCATTGTGGAACACCTCAAGCTCCTGGAAATGTGGCTGAGCTGTATTTTGAAGGGATAGCAGGAGCTGAGGGAGCAGTAGAAAAGAGGCAAGAGGTACCCAATGCAAATGCCATGTAGGTGACCTTAATCATCGTGTAAAGAAACTTAAATGTAAATAAAGGTCATCCAATCTACTTGAAGATACTGTTACAAAGCTGTGCTGAATTTCTGTTCTTGTAAGCTATATGCATGGCACCACCCAACACTGCTAAAGGATCCCACTCATGTATATTCCTTTACAATTTTAGCTTTTGAATCTTCTTTCATGGTGGAATTTTCTTTATTCTTTACTTTCCCCTATAAAAACGACTCAGCTAAGAAGTTACCACGATAATGAGAATCATAGGGGTCCATGCTTAGAAGGCCCCTCCATACATCAGTTGGGGGGACATGGTCATACCCATATTGTTATTCATGTCCAACTCAATCAGCAAATATTCATGAAATTAAAAATCTTGCACGTAGGCCAGAGATTTACATCAGTCTCCTAAATCCATCCATTGTTTAGAAAATGTAAGTTATATTAAAATAAAAGAAAGCTTCCTAAGGGTTTGTAAAATTCACCTTATTTTATCATTTGTTTACTAACATCATGCTGATAACTTACCAATATAAAGTGGTTCTTGACAATCCTCTAACTGAAAATTTATCCAGTACTTTATAGCTCATTCCTTTATGAGGTGTTTTTGCTATGCAATATTGTACAGATTTTATGCCTTCCACATCTGTAATTAGCCTCCACATCAGCTTGTTTCAGCATTTCTATAGCACATCGCATGTTGCTTGGAATCAAAACGTTGGATGATAAAAGTAACAGTACAGAGGTTGGTTGAATCAAAGATATGACCTCACCCATCTTGTCTCTAATATCCTGCAGCCAGCACAACTACTACACCGCACACTATGGAATGCTGTCATTTGTGACTGTTAAAAGCAAACAGCAACAGTCGGAAAATTAAAATGGAGGCAGCTGTTTTGCCATCAATACTAGAGGTGGTTAAAAAACAGGATGAATGTTTCATGACATTTTCATGAAAAAAACTGTCACCTTTTCATTGAAGAATTTGCAGTTTTTCAACTACCCCATATCCACTGCTTTTTCCTCCAGAACAATGAAAACCGAAGAGCAACATTCAATGCAACTCACTACATGCTGCACAGCTGTTTGCTTTCTCAAACAGGGGTGTGGTCCCTGTAATCTTACTATCTGGAAAGGTCAACAGAAATTTCTATTAGCAGACACACAAACAATCATAAGAAATTTATAGCATATTAATCTCATGCTCTCTTGAAGCACATTGTTTCCTGGAGGAATAGATTTTATTACTTGATGGGAATTCAACAGCAGTTTTTTATTTTAAAGAATCAGAAATCACTATTTCTTGGTGGGGGAAGTCAAAAGGAGTTGAAAATGCAGCTCTGCTGCCGCTCAGAAGTCTACTAGGAAGAGCCATCAGAGTTTAAAAATCTTGCTTTTTCCAGACAACACTGTAAAGAATGAATGATCAGTCAAGTGCCTCCCTCAGTGCCAGTTCGCATTCTGAGTCATCTCCACTGAGTGGAGCTAAACACTCGGATATTAAACTAGGAGAGTCATTCTAGAACTTACTTTTTCCATTTGTACATCCTCCTCTGAAAAAATCTTCCACATTCAGAATTTCACCCACACACAATTGGGAAAAAGAGACTCATAACTTGGTAGCAGTTTATTGTTGCAATATCAATGTCTTCATCCTGGCTTCAGCCAGCTCTTTTATTTCCACATCAGAAAAGTTTACATGCTGATGCTTCCTGAAGCAGCGTTAATACCTGCAAACGCTTAATTGATGTATTTGGAGCTTAAATACCAGGGTGATGGGCTCTAAGCATGATAGACAGACCAGCAGACAAACAGACTGCCCTCCTTTCTGCCACTGCTTCCATACAGCTTCTACAGGAGTCAGCCAACAGTCTTTTCTTTTTTAGGAGGGCCAGAAGATGGCTCATTAGAAACAGTTCAACAGGCTGGGAGGGGAGCCCCTGAGTGATGGATTTATGCACAGTGCATCTACTGGAGACTTTTAAACCACTTCCCATGTTAATGCCTGAAATGTAGCATTTGAAAATCACAACCATGAATGCTCCATCTTTAAAATATTCATGGAGGATGAGCCTGCATTACAACATCTTAGGTTTTTGCTGAGGCAGAATTTTTCCTTTACATTAACGAAAAAAAAATCTCATCTTGTATCATAAAATATGTAGAGTTTTATCTGGCTGTATAATTATCTTCATCATCCCATCCATCCTGTTCCCTTCCTCCATCCTTCACTTCGCCACATTGCTACAAACTGCTCTGCACGCCTACCACGGTCTTCACACTCCCATTTAAATGGCCTTCTGTTTGGCTTTGGTGTTGGAAAAGTTTGCAGGAATCAGAGATACAGAAAATGACACACGGGCTGATAACATCATCACCATTGAAGCTGAGAATGTGGTTTCTAAATGGACATGCACTGTAACCAGCAAATTAGCAATAGAGAAATGATCAGAGACAAGCAAGGCTAAAATCCATTCTGTGCTTCGGCACAGATTCTATTGATTTCTACTGACTTCAGGATGATATCAACAAATTAAAGATACAGATTATTTTCTTTAGAGGGGTGATTGTGAATTTGTGTGTGTCTCCACATGCAGGTGCTTGCATGTGAGGAACAAGGGGAGCCTTATTTTCCATTTCTTGTGGTTTCCTCTAAAGGAAATTTACAGTACAGAAAAAATAAACAGGAAATGTTTCTAAAACAGAAGTAAAATGACTAGGAAGAGAAAATGTATTATCCTTAGTCACGTTTTTGGTGGGATGTTTTTGGGAGGCAGGGCGAAATGAGAGAAGGCTGCATGAAAGGAATGTGACAGAGAAGACTTGTAGGATAAATGTGGAGTATTCCATTCTAAAATGTGGAAACAATTAGAGCCAATTATTTGGTGCTTTCCACGGCAGTCAGCTTTTTCTTGCCAAATAATCTCTCAAAGTCATATCGTTGTCTTGAAAAAGCAATACAATTATCCTTCCTTCAAATATTTTAACATGATGCTTTTCTAACATTTTTCATTTGTGAACCCCTAAAAATATTTCAAATGGAGGTGAAGACCCCTTTGGAAATCTCAGACATAGCACATGTTGAAAACCACTGTTTTAACACAACGAACTCATAAGCTCTGGTAGGCACTAAGAAATATTAAGCCAAAGCCCAATTCCATTTAGGTCAACAGAAAAATTCCATCTACCTGCAGGAGATTCTGCCCTGGTCTACATCCCAGCATGATTTTAGTGGCAATTGAAAGGAGATACACAAAGTACTTAAAATACCTTGCGTAGCTCTCTCCAGTTGTCTACTGCCTGCTTACTGCAGTGTCTTCAGTAGGCCGAGTTGGAGAGAAATCCTATCCCTCTGACTCAGTCCTACCCAGCTTGCTGGGGTGGGTGGTCTTACTGCATCGACTGAGCGGGTCTTCACAGATCAGGGGATCAGGGAGTTTGATTTGCCACCATCAGTGAAGACAAGCCCTATGCCTCTGTAATACCAATGATGAATGGAAAACGTATACAGGAAATTGCCATTACCACAAATTGGAGTCTAAATTCTTCAAAGTTTTGCTGGGAGAATAAACTCCTTAGTCTTCATGACATAGTGATTATCAAGAAATTTAGAGTTCATTTTAGCTGGGGGACAAGAGTTGGTGGACATTCTTGATCAGCATCACCTATCATAGAAAAGAAGGGCATAAAGAGGAGAAAGTCTAATAGTAAAGAAAGTCAGTTTTCTGGCTATTTTTTTAAGGAAGAGGAACACAGGAATGTGCTGAATCTCTGATCTGTGGTGCTAAGATCTTGAGCCCCAGCTGGGAATTAAAAGATACAGTAGATACACTGATAGAGTAGTTCCAAAGGGGTAGCCGTGTTAGTCTAGGTCAGCAAAACAAACAAGGAGTCCTGTGGCACTTTTAAAGACTAACAAATGTATTTATCGCATGAGCTTTCGTGGGAGAAAATCCCACTTCGTCAGATGCTTTGAAGATGGGGAACTTACAGAGTGGGTGGAAATTAAATGCAGGGAAATGTATGACACAGGATCAGGTCAGGCTATAACAGCACATCAAAACAGATGTTTTATTGCTGATGCTGCTTTTTCAGATGCTGGGTTTTTTTAATTTCACTAAATGAATCAACGTTTTGAAGTCTCTCGAACTATGAATAGTCACTTACATTCTTAAATCTAAAAATGTAATCTAAAAAGTACAATGTTAAGCAAATTTTAGCACGCTTACCTTTCCCTGCATTTAATTTCCACCCACTCTGTAAGTTCCCCATCTTCAAAGCATCTGACGAAGTGGGATTTTCTCCCACGAAAGCTCATGCGATAAATACATTTGTTAGTCTTTAAAAGTGCCACACGACTTCTTGTTTGTTTTACTGATAGAGTAGACAGACAAGTCAGACAGACAGACAGACACAAGCACTAAAACAATTTTAAAATATATTAAAGTTTATTCCTGGACCAAATAAATGCTCCAACAGCCTACTTAGCAGGGACAGTTAGAAAAGAAATTTGTCCTTAACTCAGTTTTTATTTTGGTTTTGCAGTTCCCATTGAACAGCAATTGCCACAAGAGTATTAACTTGCAATCACAGTGTGGGCCAATGCATCAAGAATTGTTGCTGCCCATGGTGTTGGATTATATAATTAACTCAACAACTGATGGCAGAAATGATTGGTGTTGTTTAATGATGGAATGCATAACAGAACCAGAAATTGATTCAAGAACAGATTTATGCACTGAATATACCCTGGACCAGGCTCTAAGGGGCATTTAAACAGAACTAATTTGTAACTAAATTTTTTTAAATCCTTTGTTCTGCCCTGTCAAACCTTCCTGGTTTGCTGGACTCATCCCAGAATGCAACTTCACAAACACCAGAAGTTACATTGCTGGTCCTGGTTTTGTGATCTCACAGAATGATACATTTTTGGGTATTTTTCAGGAAATACCAAAATGATTTCCCAGATGGAACACACACATTTCTAAAAAGTTAATTCATCTTTATCTCTCTGATGAATGCCTTCTCCTCCTTCCAACATTAAGCACATACATCTAGACTTAACTCAATTTTTATTGTTCCTTCTCAGCAACGCTGTAAAGCAAAAAACCCAAAGAAAAATCAAGCAGTTTACTGAGTCTATGAGGATGTTAAGAACTTCCAGAATTTCTAAAGGGATAAAAACAAACAAGGAGTCCTGTGGCACTTTTCAAGACTAACAGATTAATTTATCACATGAGCTTTCATGGGACAAAATCCCACTTCGTCAGATGCTTAAAGAGGGAGAACTAACTTACTTACTTAAGTCCTCTGTCTTCAGGTGTCTGATGAAGTAGGATTTTTTCCCAGGAAAGCTGATGTGATAAATAAATTTGTTAGCCTTTAAAAGTGCCACAGGACTCTATGTTGTTTTGCTGAACTAACACGGCTACCCCTTTGGAACTTGTCAAAATAAGGGGGTAAATTCACTTTAGGGAAATCGAACAGACTTCCTCTACAGAACAACATGCTTCCACCAATATGGCTGAGGTGCTCCAGTAAATAAGCTCGTTCTCCAAAGGACACTCTGTTTCGATACTCACAGGAATCAAATATAAAGTGGGCAAAAAATCAGGAATGATAACTGAGCTTTTAGGTCAATCTGTATCCTTGATGGAGGCATGAATCTGTGTTTCTGTGTTTACAGAGCCGATGGGAAATGAGGCCAAGTGTCAGTAATAATTAAAAAAAAAAAAGATGGCAATACTGTAAAATCTCACAGGAAAAACATTTATAATAGAATCCCCTTCGGAAATACTGGAATTCATGCATAGATTCAAATCTTCATTCGCTTCATCTGCACTTGCACAGTCATATCAAACCCAGGGTGTCTATTGATGAGCACCAGTACAGAGATGACTTTGGCATACTTTCCCCTTTTCCTCTTACATGATGCTATAGATGCTAATTAAGTCATGTGGCCAACAGCTCCCCTTCTCAGGCCTTTGATAATTGTACTGGCTCTTTGAATACTAGCAAGAGACAATTATGGTTGCCCCTACGGAGGTTTGCTACTGAGGTAAGGGAAGAGAGGGCACAGGAAGTTACATTCCTTCTAGAAAGCCCATGCAAGGATTCTACTCAGCTACCTGAAAGGTGTGTGTAGGAAGGGAGAAGTGATAGCTATGCATCAGCTGCATCTGGAGGCCAGCAGTGAGTGCAGAATGCAACAGATCTTTCAGAAAGGGTTTAGCAAAGGCTGCTGGTGATGACTTATAAAAGACATTATTCCATTAACAGTCACCCATCCGATCTCTGACATTCCTAATCACAGCCACTCAGGAAGGGCCTCCTCTGCCATGACTGCAACCTTAGGAGTTTTCACATGGCTCTAAAGACGATAGCCTTGTGAAGAGAAATTCTTGTGTTGGGCAGTGTGGGAATACTGACAGCCGTTTAAACTACCGCCATGCTGGGCAGGACTGTACATATGCATCACAGAAATGCCCAGTTTCCCACTGTACTCTAAGTTATATGGAAGTAGAGCCAATGTCGAGGGAAGTCCTATATTCACAGTGAGGGCACTATCTGATTCTCCAGGGCTCCACCATGCACCTAATGAAGCCAGTTAAGAGTGTTGTTGTTGACTTCAAAGTGCACCAAATCAGACCCTAGGTGTTCAAAATAAGCCAAAGAAATTGTGCAGGAGGACAAATGAGCTTACGTTTTGCAGGGCATGGGCTTGCAAATGGGAATTGCTTCAAAGCAAAAATGGACGAGGACTTTGGTGGTGGTGTTTTCTTTGTAAAAGACTTCAATGTTCATAAAGGGCGAGCATCCATTTAGTGAACAAAGCCCTTAGTGTCCTCGTCACAAAAAACAGGCTGTTTACTAGGGAACAACGCAGATCAAGAATTTCAAGCTCCAATATTGCATAACTGTAACCTACATTTAGACATCTAATTAACCATGATGAATACTGAAGCCAGTTTTGGAACAGTAAAGTTATTTGCAAGATCCTTCCTCCCTTTTTGACCTGTATAGAAATATGCTGTTTTAGCTGAGAACCAGGCCCAAATGCTACATTTACAAAATCTTTCACAAAAATAACGCTATTCAAACCTTTTGCTCTACCTCTAAAGATTGTATACCTTCCACAGATTCAGAGGTTCCAAGGCCAGAAGGGACCACTGTGATCATCTATTCTGACCAATATAACACAGGCCTTAAAACTTCCTCAAATCGTTCCTATAAAATATCTTTAAAAACCCCCAAAACATCCAATCTTGTTTTAAAAAATTGTGAGTGATAGAGAATTGCCACAACTCTTGCTAAATTGCCCCAATGGTTATTTACTCTCTGTTAAAAATGCACAACTTATTTGCAATCTGAATTTATCACACTTCAACTTCCAGCCATTGGATCATGTTATGCCCTTCTCTACTAGACTGAGAAGCCCATTATAAAATATTTGTTCTCCACATAAATTGTCTTTAAAAGTGCCACAGGACTCCTTGTTTGTTTTGCTGACCTAGAATAACATGGCTACCCCTTTGGAACTTATCCAGGTTTAATAGCTCTCCTTTGTAAACCACTGGATTGCCACCCCTTGAAATTTCACCCTTAAATATAGATACAAAGACAGCAGAGATGGCTGACTAGTCTTGCAATCAAAATGGAATTTGGAGTTTGTGAAAGAGATCAATACACAGAATTCATAATCTCAAACTGGAAATCATAAATTGGACACAGATTTCCCAAATCAATATTAGGCTTGTGCAAATAATACAGGCGGTAAAAAAAAAAAAAAGTTTCAGATGGAGATGCTATTTTTAATAGGACTGTGCTCCTTTAAAACTCTTCAGCATTTTATGTATTTGGAGGAATAAAATCTCTTCAGATTTGTCTAAAGTTCCCAACTAATTCCTACACTCTCTAGTTTATCTTTATTGAACTGGGAAATTGTAACTCTTGTTTTTATTGTGTCTTTCTGATTCTCTTTGAGGCAGATGTATTTACTTTTTAACAATTTGTGAAACATGCATTAATTTTAAAGGAGGACAAGTTACATAGCAGCCTGTAATTCAAATGTTAATGGAGCAGGCTTTAAGACAGAACCTATTTAGCACGCTGCCCACGAGCAACTGAAACATACATTTACGCACCCACAAGAAGCAGACAACTGTGCCACAGCTCAACACAAGTCATCTAGGCAGTGAATCCAAAACGTTATCAAAATCACAAACTAAATATTACAAACTGAACCACCCAAAATCTGGCCTGATTTATATAGGCTATCACAAACAGGAATGTTCTTGATGCTTCCTGTCCTTACCATTACATATTTGGACACTGAGCAATCAAAGTGTTTGGTGCATTAAAAATAATAAATAAAACTATGTATACAAAAGATTATAATTTTGAGCCACCATTCTGTGGCTTGGGTCTTGCCTTCTCTGTTCATCATGGCTCTGAGTAAAATTTTTCAGACACACAAGTCCTTGAATGCTATTTTTTGTTTATTTTTTACATGAGATGGAGAAAAGTTGTGACTTTCAAATTCTAGTCACTTTGCCAACATGTAGGATAAAATGTCAGACAATATAAGTAGTGCTCAGAAATGATGAAAGCTAAATGAAAAAGAATTTTAAGGAGGAGAGTCTTGGAAAAAGAAGAACATCTGGGTTAACAGCAGGGGGACAAGCTAGTTCAGTACTGGAACACATGTGAATGAAAAGGTGAATATTTATACATGGGAGCATCCAGCCATTTATATTCTCTTGGCTATTGTATCTGTTTAGCAGTAATCTATTCTTTCACTTTAAGCAAGTGTCATTAAGAGAAACATTTTTGAGAAGTCTGTATTGTAAACTTGCACAGTATCATTATAGTGTATGTACCTGAGTTTTGTGCAAGAGGATGTCTAATGTATATGCCCAAATGCAGTCAAATAACCATTATTAGCCACTTGCTAATTAAAATAGCTGCATGCCAAATTACTATTAATATTAATTAATATTACTATTAACAAATTAATATTTAAAAGGGAACTGGATAAGTTCATGGTGGCTAAGTCCATAAATGGCTATTAGCCAGAAAGGGGTTAAGAATGGTGTCCCTAGCCTCTGTTTATCAGAGGATGGAGACGGATGGCAGGAGAGTGATCACTTGATCATTGCCTGTTAGGTTCACTCCCTCTGGGGCACCTGGGCACTGGCCACTGTCGGTAGACAGATACTGGGCTAGATGGACCTCTGGTCTGACCCAGTACGGCCTTTCTTATGTTCTTATGTTCTTACTATGCTGGTGTATGCAAATTAGGTGTGTATTTGTGCATAAATTTTCCATACTAAGTACATAGCAAATTTATTCTAAAAAGAAGTGATAAGTCTTCAGTGGACCAATCTGACATGATCAGTCTGGGCATTCCATCCAGTAAGGTACTCAGTTTTGTGGGAGGACAGACATGCTAGAGATGGGCCAACAAAGCTAGATTTCAGTGTTTCAAAACATGATTAGTTGCGTGTTGGTTTGGCACAATGGTTATCAACCACTGTGCTGTAAGAACTGTCCAAGTATGCTGTGAAATTTTGTACAAAGGTACTGAAAATCAACAAACATTGTTTCATTTTAAACAATATTCTATCCAACCAAAATTACAATTTATGAAACTTGTGAAAATTAATCCTCAAATTAAAAGTGAGGTATCGGTCTTTTGATTCTAAAACGTGAACATTCTACATGCTGGTGGCCAAAGGGCAAAATTGAGATGATCTGTATTTTTTTCTGATGGATTTGAATCTTTAATGCGTTTGATCCTTCTTTAGCTTGTCATATGCACTATGTTGCAAACCTCTCTAGTAAGACTGTAACCATAGTAAATGTATGTAAATATGATGTTTATGAGCAATCAATTCAATTGAAAAAAGTGGGTGTGCCGTGGAATTGTGTGTCTCATTGAAGTGAGCCATGTTACTGAAAAGGTTGGGAACCACTGGCTTGGCATAACCCAAATGAGCGCACTTCAGATTCTGTTTCTTTTTATCTGAATGACCAATGTCTGGTGCATTAGGGAAGGAGATGGTTGAGAAAAGTTTCCAGTTTCTCATACAGATTTTAAGGTTAGAAGTTGTTGCTGATGATAAATTACTTATCTTTGAGCACCAACAATGTACTTGGAGCCATACAATACCAAAATACAGGCTTTTTCTTCCCCGAACAGCTTCCAGGCTACACAAAAAAAGAGAATGTACAAGATATACTGGAAAGTCCAGAATTGGGAATGATGAGGATATTTTTAAAACAATGTTATTGTTGAATCACTTCTTGTGGGCAGAGTCTTGTGGGCAGAAGGAAGGAGTCTTCAGGAAGGATCTAAGTGAGAACACTGAGCTATCAGTGTGATAAGGTGATGGGCAACCTTATAAAATCAAGCTAGAGAGAGGGAATAGGACAGATATAAAGGATTTAGATAATGAGAGGATGGTGGGTTGCGTGAAATGAAGTAGTTTTCCCACCCTGCAGCCCAGGTTACCCTACCACTGTACTGACAGTGCAGCCTTTTTTGATCTCTCAATCTACTGCTCTAGAGATGACCTTCCTTGGAATACATGCAGCGCCATTATTTGGCTGTGGGATGCAGTACCGTAAAGAGCAAAATACACTGCACAAGGAATACACAAAATAGCACACGACATTATATTAGCATTATTTGAAAAATAACATATGACCATGTACTTTAAAAAACAGTGAGACCAGACTTTGCTCTGAGTTACAAATGTGTAAATCTAGAATAATTACATTGCCTACAATAGAAATACTCTGGATTTACATCAGTGAAACTGGGACTAGAATCTGGCCCTGTGTCCTAACACAGTGGTTCCCAACTTGTGGTCCATGGACCACTGGTGGTCTGTGAGGGTACTGCAGGTGGTCCGTGGAGGGAGAATTACTGCAGGTAAATGTACTGTGACAAGTGCAATATGTTTGTGAGTGAGCATAATAAATTATTAGAAATAGCTACGTTTTTAATACCCTTTGATATACAAGTTTGGCTCCTATCAGCCATAGGCTATGTTAAAAATGTTTAAAAAGGCTTGCTTACATGGTGGTCCGCAAAAGCTTTCAAAGACAATGAAGGAAAAGGTTGGGAACCGCTGTCATAACATATAAGGAAGAAAGATAAAGCTAAGTTATGCTATCTTAACTGTGAAACACCCTGAGTTAAGAGTGCACTATTGTGCCCAATATAATGTAAGTTTTTTGATGTAATATATAGCATTCCTTACTGTAAATCAATAGGATATACAGATATTCTGACTAGGTTCATGCAATAAAAAGCCACTTCTTACATTTTGGTTTGTTTAGTCAAACTCTCAGTCTTGCACTCAGTAAACAGAGTTTTCTATATAGAAATGTAAAACCATTTTCTTGCAGCAATTTTAGATGCTTATTTTTTAAATGCAGCAAATGGTACATGAAAACTTACAGGAGAGCCAAAGCCACGTAGAAATCAATGGCAATTTTAACAATGAATATAATGGGAGTGGATAACAACATTTTATATTCGATCACCATGGGACAAATTTAGAGATAGCAAAGATGGTACCAACCCCACTGGATTCATTCCATGAATTCAACTCCAATTCTACTGGAGTAGCAATCACTTATACTAAAGCTGAATCTGCCTGTCTTTAAATGAGAAACTATTTTTCAACACATATGTAAGTGCTCGTTTAGAAAATATCTTGCTTTAATTTTCTTCATCCACATCCCATTTTATTACTTTTTGTTCTCATAAAACAAAATGCCTGTAAGAAATTACATCTGGGAGAAAGCATAGATTCCCTGAGGGACAAGCAGCAGCAGAAGCCACATCAGGAGGAAAAGAGAAGCAGAATGCCAAATTCTATTGTCCCTTATACCAACACAAATCAGGAGTCACTCCACTGATGCCAGTGAAGTTACATTGGTGTAAGAATGATCAGAAACAGAGCCATCGTTTGTAAGTCACTTAGGATCTTTCTGTGGGCTAGTCTACCCTAGAAAGATGTCATTGCTATGGCTATCCTGGCAGAGCCCCCTATACTGTAGCTTATACTGACATAAGGAGATCTTTTTCCAGTTTAGTTAAACCAGCTCCCTCCCGACATAAGCTAACGGGCACTTTTCCTGGTAGAGCTGTGTCTGTATACTGACATAACTGTACTGACTAAGGGGTGTGGATTTTTTCACACTCATGTGATATAGTTAGGCTACCAAACTTTGTTGACCTCTGTGGAAACCACAATGTAAAATATTACTATGCTTGTTAAAGAGAAGAATACGCACACTGAAATACACTGGTCCCTATGGCCAATAGGTTGTCCAGCACAAGTATGTGTGTGTTTATTGTTCAATAGAATTTTATCTAAATTTGCATACAAGCTCTTGTGTCTGCTGGGATTTCACAGCTCCTAGAATCAGAGATGGCAGAGCTGGAAGAATCACTTTGTCCATCCCCCTGCATTTTGCAGGATTGCTCTATCCATCACTCCCATGAACCTCTAGTGCTTTGTAACCTGTGCAAGAACTCACGGGAGCCCTATGACCTTAGCACGGTGGAAAACATGAGTAGTTATGCTCAGATTAAAACACAGATTTTAAAGTACACTTTGGGTACCCAATCCCAGCATATGTCCTCAGCCTCTCTGGCTATGTCTACACTGGCAAGTTAGTTTGAATTAAGGAAGCTTAATTCGACCTAACTAAAGCCTTGGCCACACTAGGCTTTAATTAGTTCGAATTAAGGGGTTCCTTAATTCAAACTAATAAATTCGAATATGCTATTCGAACTAAGGGTTAATTCAAACTAGTTGGTTCGAATTAACCAATGTGGCCATGTTAGTTCCAACTAATTGCTTAGTTCGAACTAACCGGCCCATTGAACTCAATGCAATTCGCTAATTTGAACTAAGCGAGTGCCATGAATTAACTAATTCGAATTAATTTTAGTAAGTGTAGACATAGCCTCTGTGACTTTGCACCGGCGTTCACAGCAAGGAGACTGGATATCTTTTGGATTCCACTCTCCTCTTAACGAGATATAATGTAACCTCAAGTTAATCAGTAATGTTCAGTAACCAGCAAGTGTGCTTTCAGAAACTCTTCTGTCTTTGTAACCCTTTTTCCTTCAGGTGAACTCCACTAGATTCTGAAACTAAATTTAGCCTTGAAATCCCACCGCTTAAAACCAGTTCCTTTTAAAACGGTAATAAATCTAAAGAACAGGAGACAGCTGTGTTTGTAAGAAGTCGCAGGCCAGCTCAATGCACTGAGTTAAAAAAACTCAAAGAGGTAATGCATCAAGGACTCTGCTGAGAAGTCGCGGTTTTCCAGGAATAAATTTTATTGCACCCCCAAGTCACTGTTTCCAACAACATTCAATGCATTGGGAACAGACCCTCAACGCTATCCAGCTCATCTCTTTAAAGTGTACTTATCATGTGCTACTTCCTCTGCCTTCTTCCATGGGCAGACAGCAAAGAGAACCATTAAAAAAAAATTTTTTTTTTAAAGGAGACTCCAGTCCAACCACACTAATCCCCAGACAAGATACTTTTCAGGAGGGTTGGCCCCTGACCAGTGGGAGATCTCAAAACAGCAGCAGCAGCCAAAGTGTCAACCTAGAACCAGTCCTAACCACTCCCCACACCCACAGCCTAGAAACATTCAGAAGTGGTGAGGAGGAAAAGGTCTGTCCCTTTAGGGGTATCCCTTTCTCACTGGACCAGCTGCTGCTGAGACCTGCCACTCCAGCATGGTTCTGGCCACGGTGCCTCATCAAGACAGCTTTCAGAAGCCTGCAGTGTTTGATAAAGTGGAATTTTCTCCCACAAAAGCTCATGCAATAAATAAATGGGTTAGTCTTGAAAAGTGCCACAGGACTCCTTGTTTGTTTTGCAGAACTAGACTAACATGACTACCCTTTGGAACTTGCCCCTTTAAGGGCCTTCTCTGGCCCCAGGAGCAGTGTTTTCTGTGCTTTAATCAAAAATGTCAAAATGCTTAACACTGGCCCTCTTCGTGAACCTTTCCCTGCAGGATGCAGTGTGGTGCAAGCCTTGAGAGTGCTTCATCAGGAAAAAGGGACTCATCTTGCTCTCTGTGGGAAAATCGCATTTGTGATGATCATGCTGCGCTGCACTAAAGGTGTAACGAAACATTTGACAGGGGTTACCTTGCCTTATATGAAGCAGCCAGAATTTCCAAAAGAAGCTAAAAAGGCTGGTGCATCCAAATAAAATGCATTAAAAACAGTTGCGAAATTCCACAGTGACTTTTTGAGCCAAACCTTTTACAGTTGAGTGTAAGGGTGGTGATTTGCAAATGGCTTAACACAGAGACAGACTCCAGATACGGAATTCAGAGCTGGTTCTGAACTTCTCCGAAGTTGGTAGGGAGAGGAGCCGGAGTTAAGGCCTAAAGTTTTAGTTTAGGGCAGGCCCACCGACTGTTCGTTTAGCAGGGACTTTTCTCCCACTCTCTGTAAAGCTGCAAACTATAACATTAATATGTCTGCACATTTCAATCTGTTACTGGTGGAAGTACCTAGATTGGCTACAAAGCAAATCCAAAAACGCCTCGCTAAAAGGCCAACATTTTTTTGTACTTGATTTCTTTTGGATGTCAACAGAGCTAACATGAGCTGAAGGCTTCCATAAATGCCATGTACCAGTCTCCTCTATGGAGGAAGCGAGGGTGATCATCATATAATGACAACTATAGCATTTTGCACTTGTGTAGTACCTTCCATTCAAAGATCACAACACACTTTAAAAGTACCAATGAATTTACCCTCACAACCCCCCTATAAAGTTGGTATTATTGTATTCATTTTATAGACTGATGCATTGAGACATTAACTGGTTTGCCATGTCATGCAGGAAATCTGTGGCAACAGAATACAATTCATTTAAGAAGACTGGCCTTGAACCACAAGACCACAAATGACTCCAATTAATGTTTGTAAGTCACTCTGAAGATATAAAGCATTTACAGTTACCTATTATTTATTAGGAATGGCACTTGGTTCACTGCAGGAAACAAGACCAAGCAAGAGGAGTGAGGCATTGTATACGCAGCAGGGCTGTCATATATATCTGTGGTTTTCAAGCTTTTTTGCCTCAGGACCCTGTTGGAAAAAAATCATTTATGCCTACGATCCAACAATTACATCTTTCAGCAATGCATTCCAGTTTTTCGGTGGTGGCAGCAGGAGGTGCCGTGATCTAGTACCTGAGGGTCTGCGACACAGTACTGGATCCCGATCCATGGTTTGAAGACCACTGATATATATGTTCAGTATATTGCAACATTCGAAATTTTACCAAGAATGAAATTTCAATTTCAAAATATGTACAGTAACATGTCTCAGGGCCGCCTGCTTATCAGCTGCTCTGAAGGGCATGTTTTCAATGACCTGCCCTATGGTTCAATCATCATCAGTCCTTGCATTTCTCCTTAGAGCTGCTGCAGTGCCAAGGAGTGAGTCAGCTCTTCCTTTTGCCACACGGAACAAAGAACTTCCTACAAAAAGGCTTTTAGAACTCTGTCCAAATATCCAGGTCTGGGGGGTAGATCCAGAAACCAGCAGGGCTTTAAAGTACGACCCCATCTTCTGGCTGATTCAAAGAGCCAATCAGGAAAGAATCTATGTACAATCCCAATTTGCTCTTTGATTTTACAATTGCTGCATTTAAAAGTCAAATAAGCCTCATTTTAAAAAGCCAGCATCCTGCCTCCGGGGTAGTATTTGTCAGCATTATTTTTATTAATCCAGGACCAGCGTTTGGAATTATTTCCCTTTTTCAAGAATACTTTGATTCATTAGTTGGCTTCTGGTTGATAGGATGCAGAGCAAGCTTTTTATTTAATCAGAGCTTGGCCCATTTTCTAATTTAGTGGAATAATTTGGGCTCATTTCCTGCAATGGTGAACTTGCTGGGGCACAGTTCATCCTTAGCTGTTGTATTAATGTTTGAGATGATATGTCATGTCTGTGTTCTCTTTGGCAATCAGTTCCTTCCTCTCTGCCCAGAAGGAGATGAAAATACAAACATATGTTTTTATGCATTTCCATGCTGTGGTCTAGGCTGGCGGTTGCCAAGAAAGTTCTGGAAGGGAGGCAGTGAGAGCAGGTAGGGCTCCATCAGCCTGCTGACATGGTACTTCCTGATGAAGGTCGGGGGTATAACAACCCCTTTGAAGCTGCTGAATTCCATCAGAATTCTAAACAGAATTTCCATTCCCGGGAAGAGAATGCTGGAATGCAAGCAGACTGCATACAATGGACACATCACCAGCTGGATTATTTGCAACCGACTCACTCTGGACTTCAGCAAGCTCCTTCCTCTCTCTGACTCCAATTCACTGATGCTCAGGCTGAATTCAGGAATAAGGGAGTTAACGGCTGGGGGTGGCTTTAAACCACCTTTACTCTCTCTGTATTCTGACATAGACCGCAGAGCTGCTCTAAATCATGCTTTGTGGAAAAAAGTGTGCTCCAAACACATTCTGGTCTCTCTCTCAGATCACCTTCCTCTGACGCATCCCCCAGGCTTGGGGCACAGATCGGGGCTGAGGTGGGGCTACTCCTCTCTTCTGTAGGGGTATCCTTGAGAGCCTGTTTTCATCTCTTTACAGCCCCTTTACACTGCCACAGTGCAACTGTGAATCATCACCTCTGTGCTTCAGTTTCCCCTGTCTGCAAAACTGGCATAACACATACCTACACCACAGGGATGTTGGAGATTAATTAATACCACAAAGGGGAATCTCTTAACCAGTCATTCTTTTTTGGGGACCACTGGGAAATGCTCCGTTTCTTTTGTCTCACTCCATATTTCATCCATCAGCCAACACACACACAACCCTTCTCCTCCACACCAACAGAGGCATCTGCTTTACACACAAATACACAACAAAGGCATCTACTTTTCCCACGTGTGCGTGCACACAAAGAGCTGCACGCATCTGTTTTCTACACACACAGACACTATGCACTTCCTCGTAATGTGCTTTTAACCATTATAAAAGTAGAATAGTGTTAGCACTTCATTAATAACTTGTCGGATACAGATTTGTGATTTGTGGAGAATACCGAGCCCCATCCATTCTAAACATGGCCACGTGCCCAGTGCTAACGTCTGCACAGAGAACTCCTTTCCAAATTGACCCTTCCCTCTCCTCTCCTCCTAAGATGTTTTAAATCCATCCTTTTCTTTGCATTTGCAGGCAACAGTGAAAGTGTTTCCCATTTTTTGGAACCTAATGTCTGGAGATGACAAGTTAAACTTCAATTTATCTAGAGCCAAGTCTTCTAAGTCAGAGAGTGTCTGGTTTTGTTGCACTATTAATTGCCTGAACCTGTGACTAAAAGTGAATAAATTACAGTGTGGTATACCTTAGGTGGTGATTTCTTCCGGGAGTGCCATGCTTCTGCTAACCAGTGGAAAAAAAGCAGGAAAAAATCCTCTTGATTTTCATACATATAGTAAAGGAAGGAGCCGCAGAAAAATGAGCTTTTATTTTTAAGTCTCTGTATTGTCCCCTCCCTACTTTACCATCTGAAATACGTTCAGTCTACTCTTTCTTCTTCCCCAGTTGCAAATGCTGCAGTAGAAGAAATTCACCTATTGACAGAGGCATGAGTTCATTTATTTAAATGGCCTGTTCTGAAACACAGACCTTTCGTTCCTAGCGGAAATCAACTATGATAGATTTGGAAAATGTGCAGTTAAGGAAAAGGAAAAGGAGAATTCTCTGCAACACTGGGCTGTATATTACCACTTACCAAAGGCTCTAACTCCTTGCGGTCTATGAGGTTGAGCTCTGTTACAAAGTAATAAAAGTGCTTGTAACAGGTATTGACGTGAGCCTCGGCTCCCATGATGATGATGCGATCAAAGTGATGAATGTAGACGTGAACGAATACCCGGAACAGTCTGCACAGGATCTTCTTGCAGATCTGAAGGAAGTTCTTTGGAAAGGGAACACCTGTGAAGGATAATTGTTTTAGATCAGCTCACACGGCTTTCCAAAAGGCAGTTCTGAAGACCATGACATAGGCTTCAATCCAGCAAACCACTTACACCTGTGCTTACCTTGCCCCTGAAGGTACTGTGATTACTCACATGTTTAAATGTGATCATGACTTTAAGTTCTTTGCTGGATCAAGATCACAGGTACTGATACTGGTCCCATGGATAACAATGAGCACCTTGCCCATTTACTTACATGGGGTCAGAGCCAGACTCGTAATGTCCAAGAGTATTCATTAGATTCCCAAGTGTGCCATCTTGCCTTATGCAAACCATTTGCAGCTCCAGGACTACTGTGCCACATGCTCTGAGATTATGCCCATGATCCATGTGATGAGTTGGGTCTCAGTGGATCTTATTGACCATGTCACCATCTTTCTATAAAGTCTAAGGTGGAAGAGACTGTTCTGGTCACCTTTTACCTTTATCCCACTTTTATGCACCTTTTATGATTGTTATTTTAAAAGAACGTCTCATAAATTTGGGGCAGCTGTCCAAGTATACCATACACTGTAATTCATAGGAGCACATACCAGTAGGAAACTCCAAAGCAAGCATTCCTGCTGCTACTGCTAAGGAACAGCCAGACATCTACAAAGCAGCACTGAAACACTGTGCCTTGAAGGTAACCTGATCTTGCAAATACTCTGTTTCATCAGGTGCTTTTGGACGTCAGTAAAAGTTGAGGGATGCAGCTCACAGGATCTGGCCCTTAATGAGCAGACATAGAACTAAAGCAAATTACAAGCACTCCGTCCAAAATTCCGAACTAAAGCCAGCCTTGGAAAGTATGTTACTGTGAACTTTATCATATATTCACTTAGCATGGCTTCATGCACGCTCCTGATTTTTGGTTGGATTCTGGGGGTTGATCTGCTTCAAAAGCAAAAGTTACATTCACTATGTTTTGCAGAAATAACACCTACTGGCCAGGTTCATTTCAAACTTGGTTCTGGGCTCATCTGAAACTTGATCCAGGTTCCCCCTAAAGGTCCACAATGCTTCTGGTTTGGAATGAAAGTCAACATCTGGTAAACACTCACCTGGGCTTGAGGATGCATCATGAAACTTTTGCACAACTGGAATTAGAAACTCCACAGCTGCCTCACAATCTTTTGTTCGAACTGTGCCAGAATCTTCCTTACTACCCTTACGAAGTGTCTTACAGTTACATTTACACTTCTACAATACAGCAACTGAGGTGAAAGCAGCAGCTGTATGTATTGCAATTATTTCAAAAGGGAAAAAACACTTAACTTTTTCCGTTGCATAATTTATTAACAAATGATTCATGTGGGCAACGAGAAAGCAAGAGTGCGTTTATACAAGGAGATTTACTCCTTTTTAAATACTTAGAGATACAAAATATATCTTGTCTATAAGCAAGACAAACATGAGGCTGACAAAAGCAAACAGAGAAAAGCCCAAATGAAGGATCTCCCTCCTCCACCCCCAAACACCAGGGTCTGACAGTACTCTCAAACGTTGTCACCGACTTACATTTAATTTTAGTTGAAAGCATCTGTTCTTCTCCTTTAAAATATTACTCAATCCTCACATAATTCTGGTCAGGGGCGGCTTTTGGGGTAGGCGCAGCAGGCGCACGTCTAGGGCTCCGAGCAGTTAGGGGCCCCCTTGCCTGTTTCACTTACCCCAAAAGTTGTGTCTGCCTCTGTTGGCAGCAGGAAGAGGAGCTGGCCCCTGGGGTTAGGGCTGCACGGGAGAGCCAGGGCCACAGGATTGGCCCCCTGCAGGCCTATAGGGGGCTCTTGCAAGCCTATAGGGGGCCCTGCAGTGGGCCTTTGCCTAGGGCCTCCAATAGGCAAAGACCATCTCTGATCCTGGTGAGGGTGCTAAAGGAAGGAATATTATCTCAATTTTATAGATGAGTAAACTGAGGCACATAGAGGCTAAGGACTGCTAAGGAAATAAACATGGAAGAGTGTAAGAAGCATACTCATTCACTATATTCAAACCCAGAATACAGAAACCACTCCGAGAAGAGCACATTCCAAGTCCCTGGAAGGAGAATGGACATGGCCACAGAACTCCATTGAACAGATGGGGAAAATGTAGATGTCCTGCAGGAAACCTGTGAAAGCACATTGCCAGCTGACCCACTGTTTGCAAAAAGAAAGGGGGAGGTCTAATTCCCCTTTTTATGTTGCTGCTCATTCATAGCAGGCCCCAGTCTGTTGCAACTCATCGAGACATGCTAAGGCACCAGAATAACTGGAGGCATTTTCATATACTTGAATCTCAGTGTACAGGTTGATCCATGCTATTTAGTGCTGCCAGGATCAGCATTAGCTTACAGGGAAGATTGTAACTGGCTTCTGCTACTCTGGAAAACAACATAAAATGGCTGCTGCTTCTCCATTTCTGCCATATATGCATCATAGGGTTTGTGGCATTTTTTATTAAAGAAACGAAGAGGAGCTGGTGCAGCTGTTACAAGAGAGCTCTATCTTGGTGTTTATATAAATAATTAATAGATACAGTGCCATTCAACGATGCTCAAGAACATGCAGCATCGCTCCAAGGTTTTGCAGAACCTAAAAACCCTGATGTGGGCACTGTATATGGCTTCTTGTTTGCAGTTTCTTTCATGATGCTCTCAACAATGGCTATGTACTCCAGATTATGGCTGTACAGCTGCATTTTCCCCTTACAACCACCTTCTCTGGCCCATTGTTGTATAAATTAATGCCCATCTGTTACCCTGCAAGTCATAAGAAAAAGGGGAGCATACAGATGTAAGCGACTTATCTGTGGCCGTAGAATGAGGCTAACATACTCCCAGGAATAGACATTTAATTCGCTACTGTAGCCATGAGAATATATTGCCTTCCTACTGTGTACATTGATGATTTACAGTCAGAAATGGTTAATCCAAGTCATTTGTCAAAACGTAATGTTTGTTCAAATTAAAATGAAGCAAAACCTTTCAGATGAACAGCTTGGTAATACATCTGTGGTACAGATCCCCAGATTGTGATAAACCCGGATTAACAACCTCTGACTGCAGTAAATCAACACGAAACAGGACCACCAGTGAGGTCTTCTGTATTTTGTCTTATGATTCCACTGACTCACCACCCAAACTGGTAAAACAGGATTGGTTCACATTGACGTTCATGAAAAAAATACCACCACAAATCAGACAGCTGAACGTAGGTTTTGGGAAGGATAAAGCCAGATCCTGCAAGGATGTGACGGTGGGCAGCTCTCTTACTTCCCATTACAATTTCCCACACACCTAACATGTACACAGAGTGCTCAGTCCTTAGTTGTGCCGAGTTTACAACTGTAAGAAGGGGGTTCCAGACTACTTTTCCATTCCTTCAGTCCTAAAACAGTTGAAAGCCAAAACACTCTGATATAATTTAGAGCAGCCCTGAAATTGCTCTGAATTATGCTACCTACTGTCTGTGGCAGCTGCCAAGGATCACAATCTTTTACTCCACTTCTGGCATGGGTGCGCACATGCTCACACATCCTCTTCCATCCACATTCTGGATGCCAAAAGGCAGGGAGCAGAGAGCTGATCACAACAGGTTTGTCAAATCACAATTGCTATCCTTCAGTAAAAAGTGCTTCCTTTGTTGAGCTAACTCTTAAAAGTAGGAGATATCTGTAATTCCAGGACACAGAGCATGAAGTGCTGGAGTTGTGAATTCTGACCCTGCAAACCTGAGATCTCAAGGAAATGGCATTGTATCAGACTGCCTCAGCAATATTTAATCATAACTGGTAAAATTATCCAATGGCCTTGAAGAACAGCCAGGATTATTTCAAATGATCCCAATTTGTTATCTTCTCAGACAAAGTGAATACAATATCTCAGGAACTGATGGGGACATCAAATTAGCCACTTGCTAATAAGGTGGATCAAATTTCAGCTATTGGAGTGTTGCTTAATTGCATGAATGATTCCCCCACTCCTATGCTCCTAAGATTAAAAGAAAAAGGATCTCTAAACGAAAGTAATGTTTTAAAATATACTTGTGATCTGTTAAGGTCTGAACAGGAAATCACTTGAGACTCATTTGTGTCACTATAGGTTTGTTCACATGTTATTTTCAGAGTGCCGTATTCTGTGGTTTGAATTAGACATGCTCCATAAAATATAGCAATTAGTTCCCTCTCCCCTGAGATTGGGTGGCATGTCATTGCTGTCATACTCTCAAAATAAAGGAAGAAACTCATAGTCCATTATTAATTAGTTATTAGCTTAATAAATCAAACCAGCAGAGGCAAAAGGCTTGATTCTCTACTGCCTGACATCCTGGTGCTGATTTACAGATGTGCAAAGTCGGTGTAAAACCATACTGCTGGTGCGAGTGGAGAACAGCCTTTTACATGTACTTTGCACTCATTCTGTAGAGGTGTAAATGACAATATTTAAAGGATGTAGAGCAGTAGAGAATCAGGTCACAAGGTTGCAAATGTTCAGTCTTACCATAACTGTCTATATGAGAAAAATTTTCACAGCCTTGAGATATCTATGGGATCTCTGGACTTCAGTTGTCATGGATGCTCAATGCCTCTAGAAATCGGGCTGTCTGTGAAATCCATTGCACTTAGGGCCAACCCAACCGTACAGGTTAACTGGACGGCAACCTAGGGTGTCAGGCTTTAAGGGGCACCAAAATAGATGGAAGAGAATTTTTTACATACATTATCCCTTATAACATGTGGGGGAGAGGGCGCCAAAATCATAGTTCAGAAGTTCTAGGGTGCCAAAAAACCTTGGGCCCACCCTGATTGTACTTACTGTATAAAATGAACAAAGGTATCGAATTTCCATCACAGATTGACAGATTGGTATTACTAATTCATTTCCAGAGAGTCAATGAATTCACAATGCAGTATATAGAAAGTGAAATCATTTGAGTTCCACTTGGCAAGCCACAGCTGTGTGTTTCGCTTTGCAGTATATTATCTGATCACTGGCTTACGCTTGCTTGTATCTAGCAGCCCTATCAGGCTATATACTCCAGCCCCCACCCCCTCTCATCCCAACCATTTGCAGCTTAAAATGTAAAAGTAAGCATGTTAAAAATATCTTTCTTGTCACCATATAAACCATTAACTGTGGTCTTAGTCCTGAGATCCTTAGGCCTTGGGATTCTGCCTGACTGAGGACTGAATAACAATTGAGTAAGGACCTCAGGATTTGGCACATACGAAGGTAAACACAGTGCATACAGGAGTCTGCAGTTTTAATGTAAACAAATGTCAACCTCCTTCCTGCTCTTTGTTATCCAAATGAGCAAAATGAGCAAAAACCCTCCCAAGTCTCAGCATTTGCCTAAATTTGAGGATAATCTCAGGCTATGTACACACTACCATTTTTAACGCGCAATAATCCTCTTCCGCATTAATTCTCCCGTGGCTGTTGTTGCGCGAGATCGCGTACACACTATGCTTGCTCTAACGGAACAAAGCCCCCCCCCTTCTGAGCGCAGTCCTCCAGGAAAGCGAAGGGGATTGTGGGTACGTATCCCAGAGTCCCCAGTATCATCTCCCGTGGTGCATTCCGCTACTGACGCTACCCAGCGGTTGCCAATAGCAACGAGCGCGAATTTCAAATTGAAGCAACCTTCTTCTCGGCACTGCCTTTTCAGAATCGACATGGATTCAGCTGTGATCTTGAATGCTGCCTTCAGCATTGTGAACACAGCCCAGATTCTGTTGCGGTTTGCCTTTGGCTATGATTCGGAGCATGACACGGATGACTCGGTCTCGGATGATGACAGCATTGAAAACCAAACGGACATTCTGATCAGTTTCGCGGACCAGCAACACAGCCTGAACCGCCGTGTTTGGTCCCGGCAGACGAGCACAGACTGGTGGGAACGAATCGTCCTTCAGCTGTGGGATGATGATCAGTGGCAACAGAACTTTAGAATGCGGAAAGCCACATTTATGGAGCTATGCCAGGAGCTTGCCCCTGCCCTTCGATGCAAGGACACGAGGATGAGACCCGCCATGACCGTGGAGAAGCGTGTGGCTATCGCACTTTGGAAACTGGCGACTCCAGACTGCTACCGCTCGGTCGCAAACCAGTTTGGGGTTGGACGCTCGACCGTTGGAGTGGCACTGTCACAAGTATGCAGAGCCATCAACCGTATTCTGCTCAGGAGGATGGTGACCCCGGGAAACGTGAGGGAGATCATCGCAGGATTTAATGAGTTGGGCTTCCCGAACTGTGGGGGTGCAATAGATGGGACTCACATCCCTATTCTCGCTCCCGACCACCTTGCCTCTGAATACATCAACAGGAAAGGATACTTTTCGATGGTTCTACAGGCACTGGTGGACCACCGTGGTCGCTTTATGGACATTAATGCTGGCTGGTCTGGAAAGGTGCACGATGCACGCATCTTTAGAAACTCTGGACTATTCAGAAGGCTACATGCTGGCACATTTTTTCCAGACGAGAAAATAATTGTGGGCGGTGTAGAGATGCCAGTGGTGATACTTGGGGACCCCGCCTACCCACTGATGCCATGGCTCATGAAGCCGTACACCGGGAAGTTGGATCCTGACAAGGAGCGTTTCAATTACCGGTTAAGTAGATGCAGAATGGTTGTGGAGTGTGCCTTTGGCCGTTTAAAAGCGCGCTGGAGAGCGCTGTATGGCAGGCTAGATCTCCACGAGGACAGGATCCCATTAGTTATTTCGGCTTGCTGTGTTCTTCACAATATATGTGAAAGCCGGGGGGAGAGATTCAGGAACTCTTGGACCACTGAGGCACAACGTCTGGAAAATGCCTACCAGCAACCAGACACGAGGGGTATCCGGGGGGCGCAGCTAAGGGCAGTTCGCATAAGGGATGCGTTAAAAACCCATTTTAGTACTGTTGGTTAAAATTGTACCTTTGAATATAGTTACTAACCATTTCCTATATGTTTCAACTGTTAAAAATTAAGCTTTAGAAATTTTGTGTTTTTCCCCTGTAAACATTCATTGAATCAAAAACCGTTAATGTTAAATTAATGAAACAAATAAAGAAAGTCTGATTAAGTTTAACAAGGATTCAACTTTATTTAATTAACATTGATCAAAACTCGGGTTTGAGGGGAGTAGGGACTAAAGGTGGGTGTAGGTGCGGGACTCAACTACATATGTTGGGGGAGGGGTTCTGTTAGGGTTACACCATGGATGTCCATGGTGGTCTAAAAACTGTCTGGGGGGGGAATGTGGCGTGGATGCACTGAAAGGCATATGAGGCTGATGATGGGGGGTGCGAGCCTGTAGCAGACCGACCATGGTCTTGAGGAGGTTGGTCTGCTCCTGCATGATGCCTATCAGGGCATCCTTCTGCTGCTCTCTCCTCGCACTGCTCTGTCTCCTGTCCTGCCTGCACTGCCTCCTCCATTGCCTTGTCTCCCTCGCAGAAGCCTCATGGAACTGCATGAGCTCCTGGAAGACGTCTTCCTTGCTCCTGCGAGGCCTCCGCCTTATCCTCCTCAGACGCTCAGCTGCAGCTGTAGACTGTCCACCGAAGGTCATTCCTGTTCAGATATGAAAAATGTAGAATGCCGCTATTGTTCTCGCCACGGTCAGGAGCAAATGATGTTGTTCTCCCCACACATTCCTTCAATACACAAGAGGGGACCTATGGGGGGGCGGTAACAGATTTCCCAAAGCTTGGTACGGGTTGCAGAGCTAGTACAACGGAGAGTTGACTATTGCCACACCAAGTTCTGATCCCGTGCCCGAGATGGCTGAAATAGAGGCAGATCTCACACTGCTTAGAGTGCCTCTGCAAGCGAGAATGCATCTCCTTCATGTTGCCGACTTCAAGCCGGGACCTTACGCTGCAGGACTGTGCGCAGCAATGTTGCCCGCAGGAGTGCTTGCGAGTCTGAAAGGAAGAGTGTCCCTGAATGGTGGAGTGCAAAGGAATGCTCTACCATGTAATTTGAAGAGAAGACTCTGGAAATATTTGGATGACGCGTTCAGTGAGTTGAAAGGGAACGACTACTTGGAAATCGAGGCATACATCGATGACCTTTTTAAGTAATGCTAGTAAAACCTTTACAGTTCTGTAAGGAACAGAACTGAGGACACCGAAAACAAAAACCCCTTGCAAAAAAACCATGTCTACGCTGAGCTGTAGCACCTAGAATAGAGGACATTGCGAACGGGACTTACCAGAGCTGCCTTCTGATGATTCCTGGGTAGGCGTGGAGAAGGAATCAGTGGAGCTTGTTTCTGGCTGGGTGGAAAATAACTCCTGGCTCCCCGGGTCAGTGGCTCCGTTCTCTCCGTCCTCGTAGTCTTCTTCTTCTGATTCCTCGTCCACAATTGCCTCGTCGCCTTCTGCTTCCTTCTCTGTTTGGGGTGCAGTCTCCGAGGTGTCTACCGTGCAGTTCGGGGTGGTTGTGGGATCGCCGCCCAGGATCGCCTCCAGCTCCTTATAGTACTTGCACGTTGCTGGCGCGGAGCCAGAGCGCCGGTTAGCCTCTCTGGCTCTGTGAAATGTTATCCGCAGCTCCTTCACCTTTGCCCGGCACTGCAGGGTGTCTCGCTCGTACCCCTTTTCGGTCATGGCTTTGGATATTTGACCGAAAATGTCAAAATTCCTCCGGCTGCCACGTAACTGTGACTGCACGGCGGACTCTCCCCAGATGCCGATCAAGTCCATCACCTCTGCTGCTGTCCAGGCTGGAGCTCGTTTGCTGCGGCGCGACGACATTGCGAGCGAAGCACACAGAGGCAGCAGCACCGAACAGCGAGGCAGAAGGGAGAGTGGTGAATTCAAAAATTCGCGGGACAGAAGAGGAGGTCGGGAAAAATGACGTCACGACGATAGAGGACAGGCGGAAGTGCAGAAGGGATGGAATTTGAATTGTGGGCCATTTCCGTTATATTCACATTGCGCGATAAGCGTACACACACTGGCCATCGCGCAACAACTATTCCGCGTTAGCAGCAACCACGCTCGTTTAGGTGGTTTACATTTTGCGCAAAAAGAAGGGACTTAACGCGGAATAACTGTAAGTTGTGTGTGTACGCTCTGTTTGTTATTGCGCATTAAAGAGCTTTATCGCGCAATAACTTTGTAGTGTGTACAAGGCCTCAGAGTAACTATGTTGACATCAAAATTTACAAGTCAGTGGAGTTACTCCAGATTTAAACTGGAACGTCTGAGATCTGAATTTTGATCCCACTGCAGCATCCGTTCTTAGAAGTAAACCAGCTAGGGAATGCTATCAGGTCTCAGGAGTCACTCGTATTGATTTGACTTGGTAAATTAACATTTTCCACTAATTTGTCTTAACAGAACAGTACTATTTATCTCCCTTCCCTCCACAATCCTCCCTCTGGCACACAGCAGAAATTCAGCAATTCTTTTTCTGACACTTTGCAGTAGAAATAATTTTTTTTTAAATGTCACCAGTTGGACACTATTTTTTTAAATATAATAAATTCCCAAAGAGGAGATTGCGGTTTTAATATAAGTGAAGGGATATAGTAGGTAGAGGAAGCACAGAAGCACTGGATTAAATTGTTGAGTTGTGAATATTAAAAGGCAGAAAAACAAAAAGTAGCTAGCTGCTACTTGCTGAAGGAAGAAATGTACTCCTGGATGAGCAATCTGGCCTCAGTCCAGCTGCAAACTGAGCCAGGGCTCAATGCTCTGTGAGAAGGGGAGCAACAGAAAGATTCTTTCTGTTAACTTGGAGTTCAGAGTCCCAGGCCTCCCGATTACCGATTACCGTATGTCCCAAGGATGTGCCGAGTTATGCAAACGGCTCTCAAACAATCCAGGCAGACAATTCATGTGCCTTTGGTTCTGTCTTTGCACAGATACATACAGAAAGAGTTTTCTGGAGCTACAAAGGCCAAGTATATCAGATGCTCAGATACCACAGTGATGGGTACAGCATAAAAACATGAGAGTTTTATTTTACATACCCCTCTCACTTGTCCATATTCCCATTATTCTGTTGCTGTTTGCTTGCACTAAGAAAGTCCTGAGCCAAAGAGCTCCCAATGACTTGAGACTTTGCAAGAACTTCAGAACCTGATTTACTGAGTACAGAGTAGGAGTTCTATTTCTTTCTCTTTTTAATTTGTAAAGGGTTATTTTCTTTTTGCAAACACATCCTTATCTCTACAGTTTGTACAAAGTTGCTTTGCTCTTGTGAGCAGCCTGGGTGAGTGCTCACACCTAACCCCCAGTTTATTTAATATACGAGTAAAGTGAGTGACACATCCCCTTCCAGTAGCTGCTTTTCACACTTTTCCAAATTATGACCTAATGTTACAACAGCAAAAATTTCAGGACATTTGGCTCATCTAATCATAAAGACAGGGTACTCGTGAATCAGAAAATAACAGCCTGCTACTGCTACTCAGCTAACGAAATAAGAGGTACCTCAGACTACTTAAATTACAATGGAAAAGTGTGTGTCATATCCCTGGCCAGTAGGTGACAACTGAGATTGGATCAACTAATGGTCTGTTAACTCATGTGGTAGTAGTTTATGTGCTGTGGGGAGGAAGATCCGGGGTTCAAACCCTACTAGTGTTCCTTGAGGGTTGTAGTACAATTGCTCTTCACAGGACCAAAAGTAGCCAGAGAGAAGGCAATTAGAGGCCCTGTGCTGAACAGGAAGGGGTTCCATTGCAAAAACCTCAAAGACAAGACTTTCCGATTCCTTTCCCTGTCTCAACATGCACAGTTCCCAAAGGGCCTGCAAAATGCCAACTCCAAAGTCTACACAGTCCTGTGTTTACATGGGGAAAAAAAGACACCCTGTATATGGTCTGAAAATTTTATTTTTGACTAAGCTAACAGTACATTTCAAATTTGTTACTGATAGATGGTAAGTCTCTGTCAGGTTCCTGAACAATGTACACCTGCCCCATGACATGGAATGAAAATAAAGTTCCCCTCCAGTGAAGTCTTCTGGGATACTAATGGTATGTTCACAATGATCAAAAATGTCTGGTTTTGGATGTCTCATTTTGTTTTAATATTAGTTTTGTCTGGGAGGGTTTGGCGAGGCCCTTGTCAATTGTGCACTGGAATAACATTGCATATGTGAAAATCCTTCCACAAGTCATAGAAATCATTCATTCATTCTCAATACCTCACTTAGAAAAATACATATGGGAAAAGAAAGACTCCCTTTGGCAAAGAGACTGAGAGAACATACCATTTCAAACACAACTTCAAAATAAAATCTTAGCTTTGTAATGAGAAGCGAGGAATAATATGTAATTTAAAAAAACACACACGCTTTGGAGTATGTAATTGGGCTACGGCCTTCCCCTTCACTTCCTTTTCCCCTTCTCCCACTCCAAACCTCAAACAAGACTCTTGTGAAAAATGCCCTAAGTTATTGCTCCCAGAAACTCTTTTGCAAAGCATCAATTCTTCCAAGCAGATGTTTCGTGTTATTCCTGCATGTTACCCAAGGAAGCGCCTATCCCAAGTGCCAAGGAAAACAACCCCAGTTCTGCGGGACTTTGTTCCTCCCCAAAATAAGCTGACAGCTGTAAGTGGTTAGAGATATACAGGGCTACTATGTACTTGCATCTTTCTCTGTGTTGCCTTCCTGCCTGTTATCACAGCGGCTGGGTCAGAAGAAAGAAAAACAGAATAAACTGTGATGGTGCTAAACAGATCAATAATAATGTTTTTTAGAACAGCAATGCCATTAGCAGGCAGATGGAAAGGCTGCTGCTCTCAAATTACATCTGATGTGCCTTCAATGAATGAAATGATTAGTCGGGTTATTGCACACTCTCTGTTCCCTCAGATACCATGAATACATCGGATAGAAGAATAGGTCATAACTCAGTTAATGAAATCTGGCTCTAGTCTTAATCTTACACTTCCATGACTTAACCCAGCAACATATAGCTACCTAATTTGGTCTTACAACAGGTCAAGAGAGGCTTATGTACTTGTCTTTTACATGTTAAACTAGTTTATTAAATATAGCCATAGAAGGTGGCTTAGATTAGAAGTACGTGTCTTGTAGATAAGACCTAAAGTCACAATTCTCACTGAAGTCAATGGAATCGGGGCTTTAATCCTCTCTGCTATGCACGGACTCTGAAGATTCCCTGACTCTTTTGAAGCAGATTTTAACCTGGTGTCCTTGGCCAAGATTTCACCTTCTCTAGTTATGCTCTGTGGCCAGCTGGTTGCTGCCCTTCCAAATGAGAGCTGGCTACAGTTCAGTGATGGTGGAGGTATAGATGGCAGGATCTTCAAAAGCTTGCAACAGGGAGTGGGGCAGGGGGGATCTATCTGAGCCTGAAGCTAACTGTGGAAGCAGAGAAATTGAAGGGAACTTCAGAAGAAAGTTCATAATTCGTATGCAAACTTGACACTATCAGACTGAATCTGAATAGGGACTGGAGTGGCTAGCTCACTACAAAAGGTCATTTTCCCTCTTTAAATAGTCTCACCTTCTCATCAATTGTTGTTAAGGGGTCACATCTACACTGTTTGAATTGAATTGACCTTATTAACTCACCCTTCATGTGTATATATACCTAGCATACTGCAGTTTTCACCTCATGTAGCTGAGGAAGTGGGTTGTAACCCGTGAAAACTCATGCTTTAATAAATTTGTTAGTCTTTATAAAGGCCACAGGACTCCTTGTTTGTTCAGAAGTAAGTACATTCCCACGGTACCAGTGACAGACAGGTCCGGTTCTGCCCTCAAGCTGCAGACAGATTTAAGTACCCATTGTAATGGATCTGCAAACCGTAGAACAATGAAGACAATGGGTGCAATGAAAAGGAAGGGGACACAGTCCTATTTCTGTGACACTACAACTCATAACACTCGAGTCCCCACAAGCAGCTTCAGATGCTTATTAACTAAGCAGGGTGACATGAAACTCTGTGGCACTCTGCATTTTAGTGCCTTTACACAGCATTAATATATCATTCCTCTGACCCCAATAGGTCCCAAATATTTCTCTCGCACACACGCATGCACACACACACACACACACACACAACAATCACTCACTGCTGAAATGCAGCCACCTTTGGGGAGGAACACAAAAGCCATTTCCCAGCACTCAACCACAGAGTTTAGCGCATGGAGATAAGACGACGATCTCCAGATGAAGTTGCAGGTGGAATTTAGGTAAGCAGAATGTGATTTGGTCAAGACACCAGGGTTAACATCCTGCTCCCCAGCTGTATGAAGTGCCAAAGGTTCATTAAATAACTTTATCCCCAAAATGCTTGTTCTGGCACTGCAAGCAGTAACACTATCTTAGCGCTCCTCTGTGGTGGTATCCTTGACCAACACATTTATTTGTCATTAACACTCAGTATATTTAGAAACAAATTCTAAATATTCGTCAGATATACAGCCTGGAAAATGAAGCCATTTCAACAGCCTTTTTTAAAAAAGTGTTTCAATTTTAAAATGACAGATGTTTATTTTTCATAACCCTGTCTCTTCCCTGGTACCACAATGGGATTTATGATGGTATGACAGAGTATGAATTCTGTGGCTACAGTCTGGGAGTGACAGAATGTAAATCTCAGCAGTAGCTGTTTCAGGGGAGGGAGTCAGGAAGGGTTACTACAGGTTCTAGTGGTGATACCAGATTTTGCTAACTGCCTTGGGACAGCACTCTGAAGGTGCCTGTAGGTACCATATTGTTGAAATGACAGATGGAGGGATGTGTTTTTGGGAAGCTATTCGACTCCTCTCATTTTCATCTCTCAAAAACTGTCGCTGAAAAATTCACCACTTTGATACACCCTGTCAAAGACAGCTGGTGGATGTAAAATATGTCCAACACGGCAACCTCTAGTGTTTATAAACCATTCATAACAGAGACTAAATCTATAATCTTCATCCACAGGATGGTTGGGGCCAGTGCCCAAATATAAACTCAGCCAGCAGCATCTTGGAATGGCTCTCATTTTGGGAGAATTAAAGGGAGTGATAATGGCCAGATGGAAGAGAAAGGTTTCATGGTTTTTTTGGAACTGACATATATCACTACCAACATGTGACTGGGGAAGTACACTCTCAAGAGGCTTTGTGTTTGAGGGGTAATTCTGAATGCAGAATTTGCACCACAGAACTTGAACTATTAAGGTAGAGGTACCCAAACTTTCAATGACACCAAGAGCTGCTGTGGTAATTCACCCATCAGCACTCTGATACCATGTTAATGAGCTCAATACACACATTACGCGAGGAGGGAGAGGGTTACATTTTTGCAAATAAATATACACATTTTTAAAAAGCTGCACAAATGCATGTGTGTGGGAGCACACACCCATAACAAACATTTGTACTTGTACTTGCCTTAAAAGAAAAGAAACTGCCTGAGTTCCCCAATATTAAAAACATACTGTTGATCAGCTATTTCCACCCTATATTTAAAGACAGAGGGCCCATGAGCCTCATCTGGCCTCTGAGAGGCACTTTGAGAAGGCAAAAACCTATTTCGATCCCTACATCTCTGAGCATAAAAAAATCAAAAGCCAACAAACACTTCACAATGCACACAGTGAAGAGTAAACTTCAGCAGGTCATGATGGATTTGAAGGAAAAGAGGAATAACCCTCTGAAAGATACAACAGTCTTCTAATACTTAGTCTTCTAATGTGTTTCCTACATCTATATAACCTGGACATTTCTAATGCAGCCATCACTACAATATTTACATGCCAAACAGAAGATTAAGAGGATATCAACAATGCAAAGAAAAACAGAGGGCACCAGACACAGAATCCAAGTCAGCTGTCTTGGACTTGCACTACAGAGCTAAGAAAAGCAGCATAGACGTTCCCACATGGGATGGAGCCTGGGCTATGAGACCACCCCATCCATCTCCCCCACCCCCCAGCCCCTTGCTGGGTTTCAGAGCACAGGCTCCAGCTCAGATAACTACACTGCTGTTTTTAACCTACAAGCCTGACTCAATTATCCCGGGCTCTGAGACTCGACACTCTGGGTTGTTCTTTGCAGTGTAGACATAAGAAACATTACTCAAGTGACTCTTCAGGTAAACAACAACAATGTGCTTGGCCACGGAGGACAGACAAACTGTTCCTCCAATCGTTTATAATCTAAACAAGACAGACTGTTCCCAGGTCACTCGGAAGCCAAGAGAAGGGAATAATTAGGATTTTTCTTTTACCATTACTATTATTCTATTAACTGTCTACTTGAGGGTATCGAAGAAGAAGGAGCCAGGTGGTCAGCTAGAGTAAACCTGGACAGCTCTACTGAAATAGGTTAGTGAATGAATGGGCCAAATCTGGGAACCAACAGTCAAGGAAGCGTCCTATGCTGTCCACACATTGTTTCTTCCTCTCTCGCTAACAGAGATTCAAAGATTTTTAAGGCCAGAAAGGGAGCGTGTTCCTCTAGTATGACCTCCTCCATAATACAAGCCATAGCATTTCACCCAGGAACTTCTACATCAAGCACACAACTTGAGACAATAAAGGTGGGCCATAGGTCCAGTACTGATAGACCTGGGGCTAGATGAGTTACATCAGTCATTAAACCCCAGAGCCTTGCTGTGTGGATAACCTTAGCTAAATCACAAAGCCAGTCTATGCTGCCCAGGATCAGCTACTTGTTTCCATCCAGCATCCCCACTCTTCAGTCTTCATCATTGCACACAGGTTTTGCTTCTCTCTATTTTCCACGTTTGCATTCTCATCTCCCCCAAGGAGGAGTTCCAGCTTCCAAGCAGAATGCTTTGTGCTCCTTCCCCACGGAGATTTTCATTATGGGCACCGTCACTAATTTATTACATCATTAGTCCCATTACATCATTAGATGTAAACATTCCAGGCTTTGCTAATTAGAGCACCATAAATACTAAGACCGTGCCATATGACTCTCTACTGAGCTTATTATATGGACATAAATTAAGTTCCACATCAGAGAATGGTGAGAGCTTCTTATATTTGGTGGGAATCAACACTTCGAACAGTGGTACATTTTCCATGTTAAGAAGGGTTTTTTTTTTTGTTTTGTGCAGTTTTTTTTTTAAAACAAGCCCATAATTAACTTTTTACAGTGACTAAATGGTTTCTTTCCATCTGATCTGCATGTCATATTCAACTCAGACAAACACCAGATCCTCCTAATGGCAGCAGAACGTATACTGTTATATACAGCCCAACCTTAAAGCACACAATCCCCGCCAACTAATCTAGCCATCTTTCATTTTCTTCTCTGCATTATTCCTCCCTGAAATCCCACATTTAAGCATATTCTTCCAGTACATTTCATTTCCATCCTGGTTTACACAGACCCATCTTATCCCTTAGGTCATATTTGACATCAAACAACAGAGACAGACCACTAGATATTCTAGTAGCTTGTTCTATCTACTTTACAGTACAGAACAGTACCACCACTGAGGAAGCAGAGGGCTAGCTATACAAAGAGAGCTCTCCACTTAATGTTGATGGTAGTTCTGTATATGAAATCTCTCTATATTGGAGAGATATTAAATGCCCAAATTTCCAAGCCCATCAATATTAACACAAGACAAATGCAATTACTGGCAAGAACCAATGGATCCACCTTTTTTATTTGTTACCCATTGAAGTACTAGATCCAGAGGGCAAAAGGCATCTCCACCGCTGCTCTGTATGTCAGATGACATTGTGTTTGCACTGCCAGTGACCCACTGGAATAACAACATTTAAAGAGTGGCACTAAATATCAGTAATACATGTGGGGTGTTCTATTTGTCATCATCACAGAACGGATTAAACTAACTCCTGCTACAGATTGCTTTTTCTTTGGTCAATTAATTTCTATCAACCCATTCCTCATCCCCCTTGGAGTGGAAACTGCAAACATTTTTGTTAGGACAGCTGGAAAAGGTTGTCTAGTAATTCCCCCTACATTTTGCATGTACCTGTGACTCCTTGGCTGAACTGATGAGCTAGCTCCCAGTGTTCGTAGCAGGGAAATCCACTATAGTGAGTGGTAGTCTAAGCAGAGGCCAAAGAATGAACGGGCATGGAGACTGATCTCCCTTTTCATTCCTGGATGTATTGTCTCCCAAACTGGGTGAGGCAGTGCAACACGGAAACAATTTCATTACTGCTATCCATGGTGCACCTATTTCTGTGGGTAAACAGAGGACTTTAATCTTCAGGGCTGTATGGCCAACTCCTTTCACCAGCACTAAATCTGTGCACAGTTTGTTTGCCAAATTAACTGCTCCTGGATATCTTTCTCTTGGCATCCCAAGAGACATGCTCATGTTTTCGAGGGCAAAAGCATGCCAGTGGGACCCCACTGTTTCTTTGTTAGATGACAGAGAACAGTGCCCACATAAGCATAATTATGAGTCCTGTGGCACTTTTAAAAACTAACAAATGTATTTATCACAAGCTCATGCGATAAATAAATTTGTTAATCTTTCGAAGTGCCACAGGACTCCTTGGTTTGCTGAACTAGACTAACACAGCTACCCCTTTGGGGCTTGTAAGCATAATTATGTCACTGAATAGCAAGATCTGCCTGTTCTCTGAAGATACCAATATTCCTTTTTTTTAAAGGGCAAACCCAAACGAGATTCTTTCTTTGATGACACTGGGAGAAATTTGCACCACCCACTGATACTCGGAAATTATTTCTCAATTTCTGAAATTGCAAAACAATTACTAGATCGAACAAAAATTACCAAAATAACAAAAAATCTCTACTTATAAGCCAACAAGAAAATTAATCAAAATCAGTGTACCCTTTGGAAGTTTCCACTATTTCAGTAACAAGGTAAATCAATTATTTAAAAATAATTAACATGGATTATTACAGTTTCCAAGGAGCACAGTAAGCCGATAATTTACTGCTGGGACATAGTCTTTCCTTGTTAGCCTTCTATGGCTGATATAAAATAGGCGAAAAATAAGCAGGACTTAAGTATAGACCACCTTGCTTGGGAACACTACAACTTTCTGAGAGAAAAAAGCTGAGATCTCCCAAGCCTCACTGATTTTATTTTCCTCCCATTCTGTAAATTCCCCATCTTCAAAGCATCTGACAAAGTGGGATTTCCTCCCACGAAAGCTCATGCGATAGATAAATTTATTAGTCTTTAAAAGTGTCACAGGATTCCTTGTTTGTTTTGCTGAACTAGACTAACACGGTTTCCCCTTCGGCTCTTGATTTCAGGGAGTGTTAGAGTGGTTTCCTTTAGCTAATTCAAGGGAAACAGGATGACGGATTATGGAGCCAGAGTAACTCAGGGATAATGCAGGTGCTATTCCCAATGATTTCAAAGGGAGTCACACCAGAGCAGTAACATCTGCAATTATTTAACAATTAAGGGCACGTCCATACTGCAATAAAAGACACACAGCATCGAGTCTCAGGGTCCAGGTCCACTGAGTTGGCTCGCAGGGGTGGGGCTGCAGGGCTAAAAGTAGGAGGGTAGGTATTCAGGGTCGGGCTGCAGTCTGGGCTCTGAACCCCAGCAGAGGGGGATGTCTTAGACCCTGAAGGTCTGCACTGCTATTTTTAACCCCCCACCTCAAGCTCTGTGAGCTGGAGTCAATTGACCCAGCCTCTGAGACTTATGCTCTCAGCTGAGGCTCAAATGAAGTGACTGAAAAGAAGCCATAGGGCTGTTGATAAATTACTGATGCCCTGCATAGAAAGATCAAAGTTTGGAGGAGACCAAGCCCCACCCACAATGGTTCTGCCCCTTCCTGGATCCTGGGTCAGGCTAGGCACAAATAAATTATTCTGATTCTCTTTCAGTTGTCCCTGATAGCAGTCTCAGACCAGCTCATCTTGCAGGAGCACACCTCAGTGGTTACATCTACACTGCAATAACACAGCCACGGGGCGGCTGTGGCTGGCCTGAGGCAGCTGGCTCAGGGCTCCAGCTGCAGGGCTATAAAACTGCACTATAAACATTAGGGGTTGGGAGGGTGGGGGGGAGGAGAGAGTTTCAAAGGCCAGGCTTCAACTAAGCACCAATGTTTACATTGCAATTTTATAGCCCAAGTCAGGGCCCCAGGGTCCCCTCCTCACCCTCCCGCCCCCCTGCAAAGTCTAGATGTGCCCAATGCAACACACATCTTCAGCAGAGGTGGAGTGGGATATATGGCCAATCAGTGAAGTAGCAGATCATGAGCACAGAAGGAGAACTACTAGCTACACACGCTCCAGAGAAACTGCATAGTATTTTAAGGATTCTTTTTTTCTCTTCGAGCTATTCTGGAATTCTTGTGGCTGAGAGAATCAGAGGGTAACAACAACTTTCTATCATCTGGACTGTTTTAACATAAAGTCAGTTTGCCAGAGTCTGCTATGCACATTATGGAGGTATTATGCATCAGCTATTAGCCGCAGGATATTGCCTTTAATGGACCAACAATCTGATCTAGGAAATCTTTTGTTCCTATGTAAGGTGATTCAGGGATCAACTAAAGTAAATCACAAGTTAAACGCTTCACATAAAAGTTAATAATTCATGAAATTCTTCTTCCTCCACCCCTTCCAGGCCCTGTTTGTTGCAAAAGCATGCATTCTTAACAGTTTATCTGAGATTATTTCTTGCTGCAGTTATGAAGGACCTACAGATCTGTCACTGGAAACAGTATTTCATTTGTTTTTTTAAAACCATCTCTGGCCTAAGGATTGACAGTGACCTCTGGAATTGTTTTTACAGCTCATCAGATCCTCCCTGGCATTTTATTAGCTCTTTGTGATACCTAATGAAGTCTTAAAAAGCTGTCTGACCTAATAGACTAAAGGAACTTCCAGAATGATCATTCATGGTGGAAGTACAAGCCATTGGGTTTCAAAGAAAGAACTAAACTGAATTGTGATTTAAGTAGCCATAACCTTAGTAAAGTCAATCAAGTCAAGCCAGGTTTGAATTCCACCCAACTGATGTTCTTTGACACTTTCTCCCATTCAAATCTTTTAAGTGCATGCTTCTAGCCTACTGGAGAAGGCCTTGTAGTCACATATTTTGTAGTAGTATATATTTTGTAGTAGTAGTCTCTACCCATAACCTACTGGGTCTGCAATGGCACAATGCAGATACGAATAAAATGATTACTAACCTTCCATAACAGTTGTTCTCATTTGCTGGTGGATTCTCTGTACCATAAAGTCTTTAAACCATGATCTGAGGACCTTAATAACTTAGTCACAGGTTAGAGGTTTATTACAGGAGTGGGTGGGTGCAGTTCTGTGGCCTGCATTGTGCAGGAGGTCAGACTAGATGATCATATTGGTCCTTTCTACCCTTAGGCTGCGTCTACACTGGTAAATTAAGTCGACTTAAGCTTGGCTTACGTCGAAATAATGTGCCCGGCGTCTACACTACACTTTGCTTAAGTCGACTTAAGCAAAATAAAGTCGACAATGAAAATTAAGTCGACTTTATTAAACCACCTTTCTACTCGACCTAAGACTTAATTCGACTTTTTAAAGTCAAATTAAGCCAGCGTAGCCCTGGGGTAGCCCTAAGTCGACTTAGGGCTACCCCAGGACTACACCAATGCCCTCCCTGCTGGGGGGGGGCACAGGGGGAGCCTGGCATGCCCCCCAAAGGGCAGGGCATGTTGGCAGGGTGTGACGCTGTCTGGATTTAGGGAAGCATTTATGATATCATCGCAGGGAGTTAACCTGATGAGCCATTAGGACACAATGGTTGTATTCCTTATGTCTTTAATGGCTCATCAGGTAACTCCCTGGGACCATTGTCCTGGCACATTCCTAAACATTAAGGACACAATGGTTTTAATATAACTTAAAGTATGGATATAACACCAAATTTTAACTTCTAATTGCAATAGAATTCCTAGACATAAACTATATAATCATTCCCAGCAAATTACTACCTTTCTATTGATACCAAACATGACATAATTCCTATGGATTATAGAGCATTTATGAGATATCCATTGAAAATAATATCATAAATGCTTCCTAAATCCAGACAGTGTCACACCCTGCCCACATGCCTTGCCAGGGCCCCTGTCCCCCTTTGCCCCATTTCACACAAGGGGTGCCCCCCCTGCCACCGTGGACCTACCCAAGGTCCCCCTAGCCCCACAAAGTCGACCTAGAGCATCCAGTGTGGACGCTCTAGGTCGACTTTGTAAGTTTCCCTTTAAGTCGACTTTAAATTTAAGTGTAGACACACTAAGTCGACTTAGTTAAAGTCGACTTAAAAGTGCAAGTGTAGACATAGCCTTAGAGTGTAGTACTGCCCTTCAGAAACTGGCATTGTCTTGGGCCATGATGTAATGGGACACAAAGATATGAACCAACAACCAGGTCGCGGCTCTGTAGGTGTCCTGGATTGGTGCTTGCATGAGGAACACTGCTGATGAAGCCTGGGCTTTTGTGGAATGAACCATCACGATGGCCAGACGTGGGACATCCATCTGCTCATAACAAGCCCAAACGAATAAGTATCCAAAGTGAGATTCCTTGGGATGACACAGGCAGCCTCTCATCCTTTCTGCTATTGCTACAAAGAGTTGCATGGATCTGCAGAAGGGCTTGGTCCTTTCAACAAAAAAGGTGAAAGCCCGCCTAACATCCAATGTATGAGGCTGACTTTCCTTAGTGGACTTGTGAGGTTTTGGTAAGAAGACAAGTAGAAAAATGACCTGGCTATTGTGGAATTCTGACACCACCTTTGGTGGAAAGGCTGGACGGAGGCACAGCTGGATCTTGTCCTTGAAGGACACTGCATAAAGAGGTTCTAGCATAAGAGCTTTGATCTCAGAGACCCTTCTGGCTGAAGTGACAGCCACCAGCATGGCAACCTTCCAGGAGAGACGGGAGCACAAAGCTAATGGCCCTATGAGCCTCAAAAGAACCAGGTTTAAGTCCCATGGGAGGTTTAGCTCCAAACCACTGGGAAAGAGAGCCTTGATGCAGCAAAACGGATCATTCCAGCAACCATCATGGGTGGTAAGAAGGACCTGAGAGGGTGTGGGGCCAGTCCACATATACTAGTGCACATGTGTATGACTCCAGGGGGCACTAGTGCCAGCCCTACAGATACCACTATGGGCAAAATCTCTGGCAACAGTGCTGCAGCACGCACACTCCTGGCATGGAATGGACGTAAGAAGGAACTCGAAGAATGAAAGGAAGAGGCAATGTGTTATCAAATTTTCACCCTGGATTAAACCACAGGAGAAATTTCTAGTATATGTAAACAGTATATTGGTTATTCGAGTACTCGTCTTACCTTGTTTTCTGTCTGGAGTATTCTGATCAATTTCCTTTTCCAAACCAGAGGCATCTCTAGCTACTACTAAAGGGAAAGGATGCAGCTCTAATTTTGATTTACTTTGTGCAATATTTGCTACACACAGATTTTTTTTTTTCTTATTGGGATAAAACACATTTCATTGCAGGGTAATGGAGATGCTTTCAGATTCTCTCAGGAAGCAACTCTATCAAGGTTCACATGAAATATCATTATTCAGTTTTATGGCAGCAATACAAAAGACGCAGACAAACTGTATGCAGAGCTTTTCTCCTCCAGAAGTATCCATGTGATTATTTTATTTATGGGCATGCTGTAAGAGTGGATTCAATAGTCTCTTATAATGCTCGGCATTACAGCTGGAATTCATAAGGAATGCTTTATCTACGTTCAGAAGATGCTTTCTTTATTACCCTCCAAGGTTGATCCTCTCTACAGATTATGATGCCACAGGCTGCTGTAGAATTAAGGATAAACTGCGTGAAAATTAATTAAGTAGCCTGAGCTCTCCACTTCCTCATGGAGCAATGTGGCTCAAAGCCATAAATCAGTGGGAAAAAAATCACTACCACAGTCCAGCTCAGTTACACCTAAATATGTTAAATGGTCGCCTTTCTTGCAGAATCAACAGCATGAATTCTTAATTATGTCACTTACTCACATCACATCTTCGTTGCATAGTAAATTTTATGATCTGCTGTGTTACTCTCAAAATAAATATGATTTATCCCATATATATATTTCTAAGTCTGTGGTTTACAACAAAAACGTAGAAACCCCTAAAGCAACAAACTGCTATTTGCAAATGAGATTTAAAAAAAAAAAGAAAAAAAAAAAGATTTACTTCTCTTGCCAATGTTACCTTATAGAATGCCACATTATAACCCAACATAGCCTGGATGTGCAGATACGTACATACAAACAAACAATCAAACCTTGCTTACCAGAGGACAACTATAAAAATAATCTGAGGTCTGAAAAATATGTCCCACAATGAGAGACTAAAAGGAGCTCAACCTATTTAGTTTATCAAAGAGAAGATTAAGTGGTAACTTGTTATACATCTATAAGTACCTGCACAGGAAGAAGATATCTTACGTTAATGAGTCCTGTTAATCTAGGCTCCATCTGCTCTTTTTAATCTAGTACCCAGAGCCATAACTTGATCCTATGATTAGAAGCTGAAGTTAGAAAAAAATCCATTTGGAAATAAGATACAAATTCTTAACAATTAGTATAACTAATCATTGGAAAATCTTACCAAGGAAAGTAGTAAATTCCTCATCATGTGGTGTCTTTTAAAATTGATACTGGGTGCCTTTCTAAAAGATATGCTCAAATTCAGCCACATATTACGGAATTTGATAGCGCTCACTTACATGACAGGGACACATAACCTTGTAAGTGGTAAAAAGGGATGAAAACAGATTTCTTTACTGTAGCTGCCGAGACTGGAGGAAAATGGGTCAGAAAAAATTATGATCATGGCATCTTCTGGTGCCTGAGCTGTAGTCACATGTCAGACATTTGCAAATAAAGTGTCATGTCCCTCACTTACCCCAAATCCCATTGATCTGAATTACTTTCATGTTTCCCATTTCATTGAGATGAACGACATTTGACTAATGTGAGGTGTGCATAGACTTTTACACCATAAAGTGTGTCTCAGTGTTTTAGGGGGAAAAGATTGGAGGAGAAGAGAGGAACCAGGTGCAGAAGGGGATGTATGCCTAGCTTGTCTTACAGGAACTGAAAATGAATCAAGATGATACCTTGGTTGACTGGGAGCTGACTGGACAATACAGCATTCTTATTTTATTTGCTTCATTGCCATAGTTTACTTCCCACAATCTTGTACCCAAAGCAGTGACAAAATGCACTCCAGATGAGCTCCTTTGAAGGCCTTGTTAACCATGCCACCCAGCTGAAGGGACAGTTGGAGTGACCTCCACACCTTTGATATTTTTCTTGCCTTTGAAGATACAGCACACTCACCTCTACCCCCCAGGCAGGGCACATCAAAATGTTTCCTGAGAGGGATGAGGCTGCATTAAACAATAGCTGTAAAAAAACAGTTATGCAGTAGAGAAATTTCACCACTTCCCAAATTATCTCCCAAAATAATGGATGACATTAATAGGCTTTCACAGTCTCAGTACCTCTTGGGCCTATCCCAACTGGAAAGAAACAACAATATCAGACGAAACAAATAGATACCTGCACTATTAGAAGACTGTAGATGTGCTCAACACCAGGAAAAACATTCTGCTGTCCCGGGGATGCACTTAGCTGGTAATTTACAGTAAGTACACCGATTTTTACATCCACCAAACTCCATTTTGTGAGATTAATACTGGCCATTGCATTTAGATTCTTAATTTTAGAAACCAATCAAAAAGACACAACAAAGAACAGAAAAAAAGGAGATATTTCTGCTGAAGAAATTAAACTTGATTTTTACACTTAGGATACATTCTCAATTTAGCTTAATTTTCAGTGAGCAATTATGAAATATGTCCAAAATAGTTTTAGCGAATCGGTTTAGTATCATATATCAGGTCTCCCACCCTGATGAGTCTAGTGCTAATTACTCAATCTGCTCCTTTAGTTTCTCTGCTAAGTTAGACAGAGTCTTATGTGTGCAAAAATAACAGAACAGTATTTTAGGTCTGCATGGGCAATTTCTCAGGAATATTCACATGGTGCTTTGCAAATTATGGAGGACTCACTTCATTCTCCCATGAAATGCAGCCACTTCTATTTAACAGCACCCAGCAAGTTAGGCAGCAAAAATTGAGTTAAGTTAGATTACACCACTGAAAATGAGAGCAGAATCTGGCTCTTTGATTTTGGTGGACTTACCCATGATTTACACTGGTGCAAATGAGGCCATGATCAGGCCCACGTATGCATGGTGTCCCCTGTCCGACAATTCTCCAGACTGCCCCAAGACTGCAAGGATGAGGGCTACCAAAGGCTTTTAAAAATTATATTACCTGTCTATCTTTGTTTTTATAGTAGCCTGATAATGGCATTGGGACTTGGTGTAATACACTGAATGTTTGGATTTTTTATTTATTTTTTTATTGCATTGCTTTTATAGCGGTGCAAGACACCATAAAACCAAATGAATCCACCAGCTGAAGATTAAAACAAAAAAAAAAGCCCCTCAAATATCAGACAACCATCTTTAAATTGTATTCATATGAATTGTGCTCCCCTTTCTATTGAAAGACCTCCCCCATTGCTCCAAGTGCGTTATCACCAGATAATATTTTGGGTCCTGTAAGTGATCTCAAAGTGGACATACCTGAACCTGAAGACCAAAGGACTTGATCCAAAGCACAGTGAAGTCAATGGAAACCCATTGACATTAAGAGGCTTTGGACTGGGCTAAAATGCCAGGAAACAAAATGTAGAAACTTAATAAAGTGATGATGTAACAAGGCAAAAATGAGCTAAAGTGTTGATTGTGTATTTCTTGCTGAGATCACTCATCCTTTAGGTTGGTTTTCAACTCTGAATGCTATGGAAAATCACCTTCAGATTTGTAAGTTCTCCCTATTGATTCCCTACCAACTTAAGCTAATTCAACATAAGGCACTCTTAACCCGCTTTGAGAGCCCGCTCCAAGGAGTGGTGACAATGCAAATAAATTGGTGAGATACCTGTATGGAGAGAAAGCCTCTGCCTTGGAATACTAAGGGTTCCATCTACCATTCCTGAAAATCAACAGTAGTTTGAAAGTTATTTAATTGGAAGCAGGCCCTGAAAGTCATCAAGCCACAGAGCATCCTCCCATTTTTCAGTGAGTAAACATCATGGATCCAGATAGAATTACTTCTTTTTAAAATCACTAGGAAAAGGACCTTCGTTCATTTTCAATATTCTATTATCCTGACCGTATCCAATGATTTTCAGCAGGTAGATGACCCTACACTATATTTAAAGGTAATTGAATAAAGGCTAGTCCAGCTGAGTTAGATGCTCCGCAGGACATGTAAAGTTCAAAGAGAAGAAACAATATATGTAAATAAATACAAGTATAATGACCCAAAAATAAATTACTTGCTGGTACCACCCAACTACCATGGAATTTTGAGCCAAATTTAGCCCTGAAAGAAATGGAGTTGCTTCTGCTTAACCAAGGATAAAAAACCATCCTTAATGTTCTTTTAATACTAGTTGTGAAAACAGAAATGCTTTTTTTCTATCCTTTATCTAGCTCCCTACCAATCAACATCAAAAATATCTTTGAAGAATCACCTGGATTATCTAAAAAAGGCAAAAAGGTCTACAATATGTGGAATGTGCCTTATGAAGGAAAGTCATTCAATAGCACATCTAAACAGAAAACTCCTCTGTAATAATGAGAATAATTTCAAGCATCCACAAAACCATAAATATCATTTAATTGCCTGGGGACCTTGGAATTCCTGAGAGCCTTGATTGCTGCTTTTAAGTAAAAATTCCTCAGCCTGTGCTAAATGGAGGCTCAGCAGCATCCAAACATGGGTCATGTCATCACAAGTTATTTTAACTATTAAGAAAAAAAAAATTCTGCGTGGTAACAGTTATGAAAGCAATTCAGCCACTTGACATCTCTCCGCTGAAATTCTCATAAAACCCACTCAAACATTTATTATAATTCTTACGGAACATGGCAGATCTCATGGGAAAAGAAGGGTGGAGGAAGAGGTTGCTTTTAAGCCCAGTCTTCTTCCTTTAGAAGCTATTGTGAGTCTTCAAGTAAATGATGTTGTTCTTAAAGCCCCAGCACCTGGAGTCATGAGATTACACCAGAAACTCAGTTTTCATTTTTTTTGAAAATGATGTTTTTAGCCCTTATGGCTGCAGAGATAAGCTTTAAAATGAACCCTAAAGACTCAAAGAGCAGAAGACAAACAATAAGAGCCCACAATTTTTTTTAATGTGTCATAATTTGGGGGAGCATGACTCACTGTTTTGAATGGTGGCATTCTCTACTATACAGTGGGCAAAGAAAAACTGTTTAAACTTTAAAGAAAGAGTAATGAGAAAACTTCTCTCACTTGATCACCTGAGTCAGAGGACATTAGAACCGGCAAGACTTCCCCCCCAGATCCTTAATGGTGGATGGGAGCACTGTAATCGTTTGTTTTTTAAATCTCACACCCACATGCATTCTCTAGCCTGAGAGCTGTTTTTCTTCTCCTTTCACTAACGCAGAGATCTCATGCCAAAAGAGCACCGCAGGTTGAAAAGTTTCCTTTGAAACTTTTAAAAATTAGGTTCTTGACTAAACAAAAAAAAGTCTGCTTTTCTTTTAGGCTTTTTATTTGTTTTGTTTAATTTGGTATTTTTAAAATGAAAATGCAAAATGTGAAGCTGAAAATGTGATTTTTTTTCATACTTCTTGTAATTATCTATGAGGTGGGGGAATCCAGTCAGCTCTAGATACACAAAGTAGCTGCATTTTTTTCCCCGCTAAGTTTCTATCACGTAACATATTCCTGCTCTGACACACAACCAAATGGAAACATTTTGCTAACCTTCCGCCATAAACCACAACCCACCTTCCCTGAAATCTCATATGGAAACCCTGTGTCCAGCCTTCAACAACTCAGTGTTAAAAGCTTTATTTTAACAATTATCCTGGGGCAACTTGACTTAGTGTTGCTTGGAAGGTTTTCTTTGTTTCTGTCAGGCCTGATTCTTGTTTGAGACCTACAATATTGCTAACTACACCCACTACGTTAGCAACAACATTGCCTCAACATTCTCAGCAATGGACTGAACCACCATGCTTCAGTGGTTGTTGAATAGGTATTCATTTAAACCTGTGCTTAAATTTACACAGATGCTTAAGTATTTGTCTGGGTCAGGGCCCATATCATAAGCAATGGCATGTCTTCCTTGTGGGATGCTAAATATTATTAATCATTATGGATTTAATTAAGTTTAATGCTACAAATAAGCAAAATGCTGACCTGCTAACGTATTTTCAGTTCTTGTCCTAATCCTTCACTATTGCAGCCTGAGTTTCTCCTGTTTCTCCAAAACCAGCCAGATATGCTGAATTATGTGACACTAGAGAGTAGACTGAGACATAGTCAACCTATTTCATTTGTTTTATAAACCAGACTGGAACCCACACATGCAAAGATAAAAAGTGACAAGTGTCTTGATTAGCTGAGTCACTGAGATCTCTTTCGGTCTGTTATAACAAGACTTAATCCCTACGATAGTGAAGGCAACAGAGTGTAGCAACGATGCACCAGTACACTTACCAAAGGGAGCTAGAAGAAGCATCTAACATTCCTGAAGGAGGAATGAGATCTCATGGTGGTATTATTTGATATGCTTCAAAAAAGAGATTATTGAAGGAACTCAACCTATTTATCTTAAGAAAGAGAAGATTAAGGGGTGACTTGATCACAGTCCATAAGTACCTAAATGGGAACAAATATTTGATAATGGGCTCTTCAGTCTTTGAGAGAAAGGTATAATATAATCCAATGGCTGGAAGTTGAAGCTTGACACATTCAGGCTAGAAATAAGGGGTACATTTTGAACAGCAATTAACCATTGGAACAATTTAGCAAGGTGGATGCTCCATCACGGATAATTTTAAAATTAAAATGGGATGATTTTTTAAAAGATCTGCTCTATGAATTGTTTTGGGGAAGCCAGTGTTAGACAGAAAGTCAAACTAGATGATCATAATGGTCCCTTCGGGCCTTAGAATCTAGGAATTTATGACTTCTTATACTACACAAATCAAAGGGTTCACTGCTGGAAAAGCAATGCCAACTTCGTGCCAGTTTCAAAAGGCCACCCGCACGTAGGGGCCAGATTTTCAGGGAAGTTCATTTCCTCCTTTTCAAAAGGGCAACTGAGGTGCTGAACTCTGTTGGAAACTTGGCCCTTCATTCCCAAGAGCAAAGAAGTGTAAGTTAATTCTCATTAAGAAATGGGATCCGTTACTTTTGATTGCTTCCCCACAATAAGACAAGATGCCTTTCTGCACAAACAAGAACTCCCATTTCCAGACACACCTTGCTGAAATCTTTATTGAAGGACAATTACAAACTAAGGGCTCTTACATCCTTTGCATTCCAAGTGTTCTCAGTTTAACCAGCCAGGAAACATTAGATTTCCCGGATAGTAAATTTACACATTTCCTCTAGGCAGAAAGATAGGCTCTGTGAAGCCAAGTACCAAGGAATTAATACCTAATGAGACACAAAGGAGAATTTCCCCTAAGTTACAGACACACACCAAAGCACACACATCCATGCCCGTGGTATGGTTCCATCTTCCTGTGTCAGAGCTATAAGCAGCAACAGCTGTAGTTCTCTTAGGGCTAGTCTATACTGCAGTGCGATTTTGGCGGCAATCGAAGGAAAATACGCAAGGTACTTAAAATTCCTTGCATATCTCCCTCCGATTGCCTACCTTCTACATACTGCACTATCTTCAGTGCGCTGGGTCAGAGGGAAACCCTGTCCCTCCAACTCAGTGCTATTCCTTCTGCGGGGATGGTCTTCAGGTGTCAGCTTCCTGATCGGCTGAGCAGGTCTTCATAGACCCGATCAGTTGATCAGGGAGATTGATGGGACGGCACCAAATTCGTTGCTGTCAGTGAAGACGAAGCCCTTAGCAAAAGTAAAACTGCTTCACAGGACAAAGTGGGGCTGTTCAAAGAGCAATGGCAATAACTGTTTAGGTTTTTGCAAGAAAGCTACTGCAGGTATAAGGTGAAAATTGATGACTTGTTATAATTAAACACTTGATTGTTTCCACTTGTATTCCAAAGCATGGACTTAAAAATTCTTACAAACTACAAGAGCAAAGCTTGGAGTGAATGATTTATATTTTGACAATAGCTGCTTCTATACTATTCCAAACACAGTTTAACGTCCACCTCTGGGGTGTTACTCATCAGAGGGTGTGGTTGGACGATGGGTTCTTTGTCCATAGGGATAATAGCCCTATTTTTATCCGGTGACTGAGTGGAGGCCTTTGTAGTTTCATCAGGGGTCAGGAGGAAAAAACAATAGAGGATTGAACCGATCCAGCCGGTAATCCAAATGATCATTAACGGGACTAGATGTTGTTCCCATAGGGGGAATAAGAAGGACGAGAGAGGGGCACAGGGAGTAAATAGCAACAGGGGAAGTATCAAACGAATCAGAATAATTATGAATAAAAGGTTTTTATTTTCAATCAGCATGCTTATAATGGGTCTTAAGTGCCTTTTGCAGGATATTAATTAAGCAAGTTTTAATAATCAAAATTAAGCAAGTTTCAATAATCATATGATTGTAAAGTTGCACTATTTTACTATTATGCTGCAGCAGGTCTTAAAGACAAAAGTAAATGCGCATTGGAGGTTTAATTGCTAAAGCTATCCTTATTACACTGCTATTGCCCCTACCTTTAAAGGGGATTGCAGTCTAACCTACCTGTACTCCCAGGCTGGGGTGCTAAACTACTTGTTCCCTAACCTTATACCTATTCCCCCGTACCCTCGGGGACCAGGGTGCTAAACTACTTTAGTCCTTACACCAGGACTCGGGGTGCTAAAAAACTTAAGTTACTGTTTCATATACCTGTAGCTACTGTGAACCAGCCTTCACCGAGGCCTATTGCAGTTTCTTAATACTCACCGAACTTCTGACCGACGTGTCAGCTCCATCACTCACAGGGAATGGGCTCTGACCTTTCTCGGGCGGCCTCTCACCGACGTGTCAGTTCCTCATTCACGGGGAATGGGTTCTGACCCTTCTCTGACCACGGATAGAGTTCACTTGCGCCTTAACTCTATCGTGGTTTGGCTACAGACAGAACTCACTTGCTTTCAAGGCCGAGACCTTGGGGCGTCTTAGCTCTGCCGTGCCCTTACCCGCCTGCCTTCACCGTCATTGGGGCTGCTATTTATGGGGTCTAAAGCCCCCTTGCACCCCTCCTGCTTTGTCCTTGTGGTTTTTTATTACACCTTTTTGCTGGGAACTCACGAGCTAATTATGCAGGGGGCTCATAAGCTTTCCAGCAAGTAGGTTGCAAAAGTAAAAAAAAGGGAAGTCCAGGCTGAGCTAGTTCTCGTCAAGGAAAAAGGGAAGTCCAGGCTCTTCTAAACAGTAAATGATTGCAAATTTGTCTTTGGGAAGCAGCTTTTGAAACTAGTTGCTGCCAGACAATTAAATTTAAAATAATTTTCAATTAATTTTTACAGAGTAACGGCTGAGTTTTGGCATAGGTCCAGGTGAGTTGTTATGGTTTAGACCTTTGAAGATTGGTTCAGACTTGGGCCTATTCTTGCTATAAGCTATACTATTACTAATAAGCATACTAATAACTAATCACTAATAAGCATAAAAAACCCCTATCTAAACCTATTTTCTACAACTATATGCTAATTTCATGCTCAACTATCAGAAGCTACTATATGGAAAATTGGAAGGTTGGGAAGTGATGACATCATTAAATACAGCTTTGTGTTTTATCACCTATTCGCCAACATTTTCTTAAAATGGTGTTTTGACCTTGAAAAACATGCATGGTCTCATTGCTCCCTCAAAATCTGACTTTTGCTGGCCTAAATCAAAAGACTATCAAGCCCATAATATCTTCACGTAAGTACCTGTCTTATTGCCAGCAAATGTTGATTTATACATGCGGATATAGGGGTCCGAGTAAGCAATGCACATACACGGATATATATATATATTTTTTATAGAGTCACCCACTTTACCGAAGTATGTACATCTGACCCTTGAAAGCAAGGGAAAATTTGCAGTCTACTGTTCTAGATTCAGCATGCATTGTGCAATGAACTTTAATTGCCACTCAAAAGAAAGACAACGGAAGGCATGTCCAAAGACATGTCACATTTGTAGGTGAAAGTATAAAAGTACACTTGATCTGGACATAAGAGATGACAACTTTATAGATTTTAACAGTCAAAAGAGACTATAATAATCATTTAATCCGATTTCCCACATAATGCAGGCCAAAGAATGTCACCCAGTAATTCCTGCTTCAAGATCATGACTTTGGGTTATAGCGCTGCAGTGCTGTTACTCATCCATTCACTGCTCAAAAGCACACATCCCTTTGTAACCAGGTTGAAAAATAACCCAATATTACAACTCTGCAGAAGCAACAACACACGTATATGGAAAATACAGTCTCAACACACAAATAAAGGTCCTCCAGATGTTAATTAAAGAAAATGAGTCGAATTCAGCCTACGTTAACTCCATTGCCTTCAGTAGATTGTGATCACTTACCACATAGGGCCTAAAATCAGGCTGGCATATTTCTCTTTGAATAAATAACAACAACTAGATTCTGCAACCTTTATTCATGAGCACTTATTCACACAAGTAGTAACAAATGTGCATGTGAGTATGTGCTCACCTTTAACACCTGTGCAATCTTGCAATAGCACTGTAAATTCAACACAAACATTTCATGGTGATTGAACTGTCCCAAGACCTCTTTGAGGTAATTAAATAGGTGCTATTATCTCGACCTCAAAGACAAGAAAGTTGAGGTAGAGAAATGGAATAACCTGCCCAAAGATACAGAGCAGAGGCTGAGTGAAGATTAGAAATTGGGTATGGGAAATGGAGGATGAGGTGACTCCCAACATTAGACGATGCTGTTTCAGTGCCCATCCAGTGTTTTCAATTCATAATTTTAATCAGGAGCCTTGTGCTATTTGATGTTTTTCTTAAAGCACTAGCCTTTGTGAGAATCTCAGCTTTTTTTTCAAGTAAGGTGCTAAGTCTCATAACTGTAGATGAACACAAGAACCAGAAACCAGAAGTCCCCAGAAAGAATCCACGTTTTACTTTTTAAAATCTCATTGTTTTTAAGCCAGTCTCATGATTTTGAAGACTCAGAGTGTACTGTCAGATTGCCAACTCTTTAGCTGTCAGTAGCACACTTTTGGGGTGTTGTTCCTATCACATATTTAGGTTGACTGAAGGCACTTTTTATGCTGTGCTTCCAGGTGCACATAAAGTAAAAAAAAATCTCTGTCAAGCCTCAGTCCTCCTATGTTGTGTTTATTCATCTGTGGTATCTCTGGGATCATCTTTTTTTCAAAAAATTTGCAAAAAAGTTTTCATTGAGAGACCCTTCAGGCCATCAGTAATCCGCATTAAGAGTTCACAATGCTCCAACCTCAGAAGTGTGGCTGTTGTGGAGGATCACTTCATACCCGGGAGATGAAAAAGGGGAAAATAAAAAAGCCCAGACTGTTGGAGATGATGGAATGATGTGTATAGTTTGCAGTACTTTCACTTCCTTCCTAGCAGGAAAATTTGGACTGAAATGAAAGCTGTTCTAATCCCTGAACTATGAGACATCGATGGCACCTTGCCAACCTACTGACCTATCTAGGGTACAAATGTTCCTCAAGCCCTTTTATTACACTACCCCTTTAGCAAGCAATACTGCTAGTTCCACAATGAGCTGCGCGCTGCAGAAATGACTACACGAGGCTGCTCCAAACACAGCTTAAAATTATGCCCATATTAAAAAAAAACTTCAACTATGGGAATATGCACAGCCTGGTTAGTTAATACACAAATCTTACCTTATCAAAGCACATGCCCAAAAACGAATTTCCAAAAGCAGCTGTCCATTTTGCACAGCTCCTTATTATTATCACCTCCCACCATATTTGAGTGGTCCTCATTTAAATCAAACGGCTAAAAGATTTTACTTAATTTCACTGACAAAACATTCTGCACTACCGGAAAGGTTTAATATCTTACCTGTTAAATGAGTTGTTCTGCCCTTCTGAGCTAAAGTTCAAATCTGCAGTTGCTCTGACAATACCATAATTCCTTGTCTTTGCTCATCAGAAGCTAGCCAACTTAAGTTCCAATTCAGCAAAGGACTTAAGCACTTGCTTAACTAGGCCTATTTTGAGCTAAGCATTTAAGCACATCATCAAGTCCCACTGATGTCAAGAGACATTAAAAAGCACGCTTAAAGGTGATCCAAATCTCTCTGAAGTCAGTGGAAAGACTGGGTTTTGATTTACGTCTTATGTGTTGTTCTAAATGAGATTAATAGGATTATCTAAGCACATGCTTAACTTTAAGCACGTGCATCAGTACTTTGCAGGATCAAGGATTTAGCTCATCTACCACTCTGCTTTCATTTCTTTTCACTTTCTTCCTCAATGGTTTTGTTCTGGTTCTTTCCTTCTCCTATAAAGCCCCTTCCTCTTTTTTCTTGACAAACAACTTTAGAGACAAAATGCCCCTCTAACCAGTAGGTTTGTTTTGGTTTGGGATCTATAGTATTGCCACATCTCATTATTTTATCTTAAGTCTTGCAATATTTCGTGATCTTTTAGGGCCACAGCTCTGGAGTCATGTTAGAATGTGGGAATCTCAGTTTCTTCTATTTTTCCCCCTAAAATAAATTGCTAGCCCTTAGAGTTAACAAACAAAGCCCGCAAATGTGTACAGTAGGCAATTAACATCCAGTTTGTTGTTTCTCACTATTTGGGGGCCTGGCTCCTACTTTCTGAATGCTTGGAATTGTCAATACTGCTAATAGATTTAATAAAACCATCCCTACAATCTTCCTGACCCCACCAAGAGGTCTGAAACAAATAGTTAATGCTGCACATCCTGAAATTGTTAATGCTATCTATAAAAAGCATGAAGATCTTTTAATAAGGTAACTCTTCAAAAGCCTCTGGGAAAAGACCAATGGAATTCCGACTCAGAACTTGCCAGTAACAGACAGACTCAACATCCAGCCAGGTCGTCTCATGGCCTAGCTAGAAGAGATCAATCCCGAAGGTATTCAATCTGCAAGGAGGCTATGTCCATTTGGGATGCGTCATGACCAGGAGGCACTAGAAATGAAATAACCCATCCCAAAAAATTAAGAACTTTTAAAAGATTTTGTTTAAAAAGCTTTCACCATGCCCGCTTTGGGTATTAGTTTCAGTGCTCCTGAAAGCACTTGCAAGAAGAAATGTCTTTCTCCTGCCCCAGAAGGATAAAGCCAGAGAGTCTTTAATGACTAATTTAAAATGTAAAAGAGGAGAACAAAGGTTAACATCAGACATCAACACTGCAGGCCACACTCCCCAACATCTCTTCAGGATTCCCTGGAAATGGGATATCTGAACAACAAAGGAGAACCATCTCACACCTTTCACTCATCAAAAATAATCTGGTAAAACACAGCACCTCGTTTAATGCTTCAAGTCAGGCAACAGTTGCTCAAGCAGTTTTCAGAGTAAAGATTCAATGCTTCTCTTCTTTAGCTGTCACATTGTCTCCTGCAGACCAGGAGGAACGACCAACCGCCTGCATACAGCCCCCTCTTTCATCCATTGCAGAACTATGCAACCATCTCCATTTTCTGTCCTTCTGAACTCCCTCTGTTGGCCATAAAAATAACCACACTGCCAGGAAAAATTATTCTGGAGATGGCCAGAAGATGTCTAAGGAAGAAAGTCAATGGGGAAATCCAACAGAGTGGGGAGAGGAAAAGAACTGAAGAGAAGACATGAAACAAAGTACAACTGATATTTACAGTACCTGGATAGCAGCCAGAAGTGCAGGATACTAGAGAGTTTAGGCCTGATTTCCCAATGTATTGCATCATGTGGAGTCATTTGTACCTGTGCTGTTGTGTATTTTGTGTCCCACCTAGCTTGCTGTAGCTAACAGAGCAAGACTATAATGGGATAGCTCAGCCAATTCTGTCTGGTCTTAGAGTAAGAGAATAAAATTCTGTGTCTTTTTACATCTCCCTGTGTTCCTCTCTGCAGGTTTCTCTCTGAATGCAAATAACTTCCAAGTATCCTATGTGCAAATATATGAAAATTATGGCCCTTCAAAAAAGTGACATAAGCTGGGTACCCAAAAACTGCAGCAACCAAATCACTAATCACTTTTGAAAATATCTTGGCCACAATAAATACATTACTGTGATCGTACAAGCTACAATAAAACACCAGTTAAGCCCTTGATGTCTCTGAGATTAAAGCTAAAGACAATTTCATGCTGTTCGTATCTTTGCACTCTATCAAGAACTATTTTTGAAAAAATAAAAAATACTAAAACAAACAAAAGATAAGCAACGTTCAAGGCAGACAACTGGAAATGTGAACTTGGAACGACTCTATGCTTGTCTCTCTTGTGGCAATCATACTGTTGATATGTGGCAGTAAACTCATTTCAAATGTGGTAAGCAGATGGAAAGCTTTACAGGTATCTTTAAATATCTTCAAATGATTTTATGGTTGATGTTTGTCCCTGGTAGGGGAGGGGAAGTAGCTCATTAAAGACCCAGTGCTATAAAGAAGAAACATCTGCTGAAGCCAAACGTAGGCCTGTTGGCTGAATGCAGCAGCTGGAGTCTGCTGCTGACAGGCTTTACACTCAGTCCTTAGTCTGTCTTCAGTCACTGGGAATCACTATGGAGAGTTTAAAAGAAAGCAGTGCCCATCGGCTTAGCAGAGCATCCTGGAAAATCACATGTAAAGACAAACCTCTTACCCCTCTGTGTATATATGCAGACAAATAGATTAAAAATATATTTCAGTCAGAGGGAATGGGATATGTATAGGATAGGAAGCATTTTGCCTCTGACTTGCTGGTTGAAATCTGCTCCAGATGAACGTGAATGTTTGTCAACCGTCTAAAACAGAAATGTGTGCAAGACATGGCACCCTAAGGGAATTCGGATCGGCTAAGGGAAGGAGCTGACTCCACTCAAAAGCTGGAAACATTTTTCCATTTTACTTTTAAGGATAAATACTACTGAACTCTACATGAACAGCTGTTGGGCCTGATCTCCATTGCACTGTATGTTGTGTGGTCATTTGACACCAGCATAGAGTCAGGTAAACTACCATTGTTCTGATTAAGTAGCATTTTACACGACTTTTCACTGGTTTAAATGACTACATGAGTGAGGCTCAGGCAACAGAGAATTTGACACATGATTTCTTGTCAAAGGGAAGCAGCAGAATGCCCCAACAGAGGGAGGCTGGGAACACAAAAATAATTTATAGACAAGGTGTTGTTAAGCCTCTTTTGTGCTAAAACATAAAATGCTACAGAATGAATTTCTGGGTCCTGGACTCTGCTCAAACGCTATCGGTTTAAATTAAAACAGACTTTACTGTTGCTGTCAGCCAGTGCTAATGGTGAGGAACCTGGCTTCAATGATGTGTGATCCCTTGTCCATGTTGCATTACATGGTTATTGAACACTGATCTACCGGGAGTTTAGTTACATAAAGATATATTTAATTTGTCTTCATCTCTCTTTCCAAGACATGGGCCTATTAGCTGAGGTACATTCCCTTCCCTTTACACAATATGAAAAGGTCTATAACATGGTGCATGGGTCGCTTGCCGGTGGATTCTCTGTACCTTGAAGTCCTTAAACCAGTGGTGAGTAATCTCTGTCCCAAGAGCTGCATGGGGCTCCTCACACTTGAGTGTTAAACTTTTGTTAAAAGTTAAAACTTTGTTAAAAGTTGTTCACACGCACAGAAAGAATCATAGAAATTGCTCTTGTGGAGTGGTCTGGTGGGGAAGTCCCTGCAAGGGTGTAACAGAGATGGATGCAGTTCAAGATCCATTTGGATGGGCATTGATTTGAGATATGTAAAATGCTATCCTAATTGCTCCTGATATTTTGCTTCCCTATTCTGAGATTCTTGCAAGAAGAGAAATCAATAACTCAACTTTCCCTCCAGTTACAAGATGTGAAACTACTTGTTCTTAGGGGAGATTTTTGAAAGTGTCCAAGGGATTTAGGTGCCCCAGTCCCAATTGATCCTGAGCTCTTAAATGCAATTCTGACAATACATAGCAAAAGAAATATAGATGAAATAAAATAAAAGCAAGAAAACCCAAACAGAATAAATACATCTTTTGTAAATCATCCCTATAGAAACTTGCGGTATAAATAAAAAAATCTACTTAAACACTCTAAGACAGTGGTTCTCAACCTCAAAACTTAGGACAGGTCTACACTGCCCGCCCTTATGGGCAGCTTTTGAGCTGAGATATGCAAGTTACTTAAAATAACTTGTGTATCTCAGTTCAAATCCCCTACTCCCAGCATGTCCACTGCGCTGAAGGTCCCTCCCTTCGACTCAGTGTTACCCAGTTGCTGAGGTGGTGTTATGGGATCGAACTCCCTAATCGGCTGAGCGGCTCTTCACAGAAAGTCTGAACTGGCAGCATCGTCCGTGAAGACCTGCCCTTAGACTAAAAACTGACAGAACAGAATCAAACTATATAGACAGATCATAGATTTCCAAAGGGGGTCACACCTCCAGTCAACATTTTTTAGGAGTCTGCAAATGAAAAAAGGTTGAAAACCAGGGCTGAATTAACTGGGCTTGGGTCCCCGGGCTGTCCACCACTGCGGAGGCCCCCCCGCGTGGGGCCCCACACCAAGGACCCTTCCCTGTGAGGGTCCCCGGGCCCCCATCATGGAGGCCTGCGGGGAGGGGGAAGGTAGGCCCTGGGGCCAGAGAGCACTCCCACCCCAGTTGGTCTGCCCCTGGGGGCAGGGCAGGTTGGCATGCAGCACTGCCTCCGGTATAGGCACCCAGGGCCACAGGCCCCAGAAGGTCATGCTGAAGCAAAGGTCGAACTGTGCGCCTGGCCCCAGCCCCAGCCTAGAGCAAACAGGCCAGGCACTGGCCTGCTCTACCCCTCCTGGGGGTGGACCAGCCAGCCCCGGGACAGAGCAGGAGTGTGGAGCCGGGCTCCCCCAGTGCTGGCAGGCAGGAGTGCTTTCAGCTCTTCCCCAAGCCCTGCTAGCTCTGAGCAGGGTGGGGGTGGCTGGATCAGGCAGCAGTGTTAGGGGCTGGTGCCATGGGCCCAGGGCTTCAGCCCCTTTACCCCTGCATTAATCCAGCCCTGTTGAGAACCACTGCACTAAGATGTATCATTCTCATCCATCTTAACTTTGATAATGAAAGGACAGAGGGTTGGGGTGTTTTTTTCTTTGTTTTTTTTTAAAGGAACCGAACTGTTACGACACATATTAATAAAAAGGAATGAAAGGAAGTTTTGTCTGTGTTAACAGCTGAGATCTTGTAACAGGAGGCATGCTAGGATCAGCTCAGGCAGATGACAGGAGAGATAACAAGCAAATCCCTCATTTCAGCTGAAGGCTACATTCCACAGGAAGAATTTTTTCAGCCTGAACATTTATGTCATCACTTGTTTCACTGTAAGGCTTCCCAGCTCATCTGCAGGCAGCTGCTTCTTCAAAGGGAAGTCCCAAGTGCTCTGGGATCCAGCTGTCTGCACAAGGCATGGAACCTGCAAAGCTAAAATCTTATTGTGCTTCCACTAACAAATATTTTACTTTACGCAAGTGTCTGTTGGTGTCTGTTCTCCGCTCAGATAACAATTACATGGGCTGCACAGTTCTCTTTGGAGTTGTCTACGCCGGAGATTTTGATCATGCAGTAACTCAGAACTGGAATGTTTTGTTGAACATCTATGTTAAAATTTACAAGTGTGTTAGTCAACCTGAGTTATTGGCAGCCTCTTCACTTGAGTCACAATATGACCAAATCTCTAATGTAGTCGTACCTTTTTTATTGCAATCCCTCCATATCTCTCATCACCTGGAAATGAGAGTTTTAGTTATCTTTAAAACCCCACTGTCAAAATGAGCCAGGTTAAGAAGATCATACAGGGCCTGAGTCTTGTCTTATTATGCTGGTTTTACACCCATATAATGCAACTTGCATCAATGGAATTTGCTTTTGCATTTACAGTAGTTTAAAGGAGAGCAGAACTTGTCCCAAAGTCTTTAAATCTCTGTCATCTGGACAAACAAAGGAGGAACTGACCTGCCCCAGAAAGGAAGTTTATCCATTTCAAATCTGTCCCAATTTAGTGTATACCTCATTCCCTCCAACAGTCTCCTTCCTCACGAGCATTATTTTACAGGGAAGCACCTAGGCAGAGACACCCATCACAAAAATAAATAAATAAATAAATAAAGATGAAACAAAATCAGCAGAAATTGAGCTTCTTAAAACGTGAAGAGGGTTTTGTCAGGGTAAGGAAGCATAATGGTCTAGCGTAGAGGATACAGGACTGCAAGGCAAGAGACCACAGCCCTAGACAACATTTCCAACCCCAACCGGTCAAAAATCATGAAACTAGAACCAAAAATCACAAAGAGGGTGTGTAGTGTGTTAGGTTTAAAAAATAATAATAATACAGCTGTGGTTCTTTTTATTACACTTCTGTTTCTTCTCTGCAACTAGGGCTAGAAATCTAATTTTTTTTTCAATGAAAGTTGAGACCCTCACATATTCAGATGACTCCAGGAGACCAAACTTTAAAAAAGACCAAACATTATGAGGTTTGGTAACACCATTTATTCCACTGACTTACTGTGTGACTATGAATAATGGCTTACGCCCATATTTTCAGGAGAGGATGGACACCTAAAATTAAGGCAGAGAATTATGGTCTTATAAATGTCTGTGCCTCCGTTTCCTCATCTGTAAAATGAGAATAATCATACATACCTTTCTTTTCAGAGTCTATTGAGAACTGCAGTTGAAAAACAAAACAAAACAAAAAAACCCCACAAGAACCCCCTCCCAACCTATATAACTTTAGTTTATGTATAAAGACAGCTTTGGTATGTAACTAATTTTAAAGCATATAAATTCTAAATTACCTCATTCTTCTTATGCCTAAGAATTTGCTGGCATTTTTTAAAAGACCTGACCTCATCCAGGCATGTGGTTTGGATCCTCCTCAATTGCTATACATTACAGTTCCAACCTTTATGAATTTGTCCATTACTGGGCAGATTTCTTTGTTAAAGCTGATTAGGGCTGAGGGTCCATGAACATCATTTCCTATTATTATATTGAACTAACATTGGGTATACATGTTTTAATGTAAACTATAAAATAGCTGGATTCAGTTGACCATCTGGCTATTGAAAGAACATTTTCCCCCTATCTACATTGCATTTTGGCATTTAAAGAAAGCAAATTGCCCATTTAAAAAAAAAATCCTTCTTCTATAGTCAAATGTTAGATTTCTCTCATCCTGAGTGTTTCTGACTTTAGCTGTCAGTGCTGTGTCTACTTCCCCTGTCCCAATTCTGAGTGCAACTGACTCATGTTACAGGAAGAAGGGGCTGAAAACTGCTGTACCCTTGTGAACAGCCATGACTATGCCGGCACTCCTCCGGTATGCAACTGACTGTGTGTCACGAGGAGGAAGAAACATTGTGATTTGCATCACACTGCAGGTGCACCTGGCTTTGTTTTGGTATTTTTCTTCATAATTCCTTTTCCCCACCTCTTTGCTTTGCTGAAAGTGAATTCTCAAGCTATGTACACACAACAGACTTGTCCTGCAATAAATTGTTGCGGGACAAGCAAAGCGTTATAACTGTAACGCTTTCCCCTGTCCACACATTAATCTTTCTAACGCAAAGAAGCGTTCACACGCTCCTTTGCATTTTTGTTAGAAGGAGCAGTGCATGGTGGGCATCTCTCCCACCATGCACTGCCCAGGGCTCTCCAGCCACCGAGATCACTGGCTTCTCAGCAGCAGGGGAGCCCCAGCAGTGGGGACCCCAGCGGCAGCTACAGGGAGTCCCTCAAGCCACTTGGTTTCCCGGCAGAGTGGCAGTGGGGCTCTAGCTGCCAGGAGCAGGGAAACAGAGCAGCTTGAGGGTCTCCCTGTAACAGTGGGGCTCTAGCCGCCATGAGCGCTAGAGCAGTGAAATTGACAAGTATGACATTTCCAGTGTCCCAGAGTGGCCTCCACTGGCACTCTGGGACATTTCTGGCAGCTGTCTAACCCACAATGAGTGTACACACGCACTCTATTGCTGGACAGACGATCCATGGTAAGCATTACCATGATCATCTGGGTGGTTTACCTGTTGTGTGGCAAGAGGGCTGTTGCGCGCAACAGACAACATTGTAGTGTGTACACTCACAGCCTTATCGCGCGGTAAAGCTGTAGTGTGTACAAGGCCTCATTCAAGGTCATATCCAACAGTCATCCATCAGTCACCTCAGCCATTTATTTGCCCATCAATCCAGAGCTTTGAAGTATCCACCGATTTTAAGTATGAAGCCAAATACAGGATGACGCCTTTGAAAAAAGAAACACTTAGTATTACAAGAGTCTGTGTACTAAGAAACTCCCACTGCCTATTTGTGTGTGAAGGAAATGACTCTTGTGGTTAAGAACGTGTCTTCTGTCAGTCCTTTGGGAAACAGAAACATTCACAGCTTGGCTTCATGGTTTCCTTCACCTAAAAAGAATTCTTTGAGGTTACATTCATAACCACAAGGCTTTGGGTCGCACATCGAGCGCATCTGATATGAGGAAAGTGATTTGATATTTCCTTACTCTTGCTGCATAAGCGAGCTCTGCGGTGGCAGAGAAAACCCACAATAACCAAAGGATTTGGGGGCCTTTCTATTGTGAGGGATGCCCACTCACTTCCTCTTTGTGGCACATAGTTGTGAATCCACTCAACCCTGACTGTGTCAGACTGTCTAGCTCTTCTCCAGGACGTGTGGCTGTAGTCTACTAGCAGCTGGCTGACTTTTAACTGCTCAGGCGTGTGGAGTCAGCTTTGCCTGGCAATAGCAGAAAGGGAAAGTCTGGTGCTTGAATGGACACACCTAAAGAAGGTTCACCCAGACTGCATCAGGATGGGGGAAATAAAGACAATCCTAATACGGGGGAAAGCTTTCTGTCACTTAAGAAACAGAAAAATATTGTTTCATTTTGACAGCTGAATGGTATTTCAGCATCCATCCGTCTGCCTCCACGTCTGAGATTAAATTAGCTGGCTTCACCACAGCCCCTTGCTGTGACTGGGTTTCATCTGCTGGCAGCAAATACCAAGCAACATAAGCGGAACACGGCTTCTGGTTCTTGTCTTTCATTGTTGCCTGCGCTTCTCCACTGCCTTCGCTGGTGGGTTTCACTCAAAGCTCCCCAAGCACAAAGGTGCTGCCCAGAGCTGTATCAGTTCAGAGATGCTGACAAGCACAATGCAAGGGAACATTCAGCCAAAGTATACTCGTGGAACCCCATGGTGATCACTGAATTTCAGGGTCCAAAGGGGTAGCCGTGTCAGTCTAGTTCAGCAAAACAAACAAGGGGTCCTGTGGCACTTTTAAAGACTAACAAATTTATTTAAGAACATAAGAACATAAGAACATAAGAAAGGCCGTACTGGGTCAGACCAG
>ML685839.1:11136882-11157584 GCA_007922175.1 Pelusios castaneus | reverse complement strand
ACTAACACCACCATGGCACACCGATGCTGTGTATTCCACAGCCTGAGGTTGGGGGGGGCTGAAGGAGGCCTGGCCAGCACTGCAGAGGCGCCGTGGTGGGGGCATCCTCCCACAGCCTGGCACTGGGAGCCCTAGCCCCTTTCCACCCCCGCCCTCAGTACGCCGCTAGCAGAAGGTGGGGAAATGTGAGCTGTTCTGATTCCTAATTTGGGACAAGATGGTCATTTCCCAACCTGCTCTGTGCAGGCTGGTGGAGGAGTATGTGACACCACCTCAGAGACAGAGTACAGACGATTCCTTCCGTCCTCCCACTTTGCTCCAATGCATCTTAAAATGCTGCCAACCGTCATCAATTACAAATTACTGCCGTTGACCCCAAATCCACTCCTCTGGGGGTTCCAGCATGCAGTGCTGATGACCAGTGGTTAATGGCCACAATTTAAGAGATCTGAAGAAAGGTCTGATTTTCCAATTTCCGCTTGAGCGCATGGGGCTGGCAGCTCAAAAACATGCAACTTTTGGTTTAGAAATGGAGCAAAGGAGTTGTGAAAGCCACAGAGTGACTAAATCTGGCACTCCACAATGTCATGCACAGAAAGCTTTTCTGATAATAAGGGCTCTTTAGAGCAAGGATTCTCAACCCCTTCAGGGTTGCTACACAGCTGGGAGGCTTCTCAGCCGTGTGCGACACACCCAGGCTCTTCCTGGCACCACCACTTTCGGCGGCTGGTAAATTTCAAGTGGCCCCCGCTGCTGAAAGAAAACTGCCTGCAAAGATGGCTTTGGTGGCGGGAGGCTTACGAGGCAGCCCCCTCTGCCACAAAAAAGTAACCGCCCAAGGAGCTTTCGGCAGTGGCGCTTTAAATGGAGCCTTTGCTGCCACAGCAGAGCTCTGTATTTCAGTGGCAGCTTTTAAAGCCGCAGCTCTCCAGTGGCGGGAGGTGGGGGAGAGGGGGCTTTCGGTGGCAGGCTGACAGCCCGTGACACACTCAGTCACTGCGCTGTGACACACTTTTGTGTCGTGACACAGCGGTTGAGAACTACTGCTTTAGATTATTGAGGACTTGGGAATGCCTCAAAAGAGACGTTCTACATTGAGAGTCCAAGTAACAATTTCTGCTCCCAGTACCTTCTGAGTAGCCCCAATGAAGTCAGTGGAGTTATGCTGGTGTAAGTGAGAGCAGCAGTTGGCCAAAGTTGTCCCATTTCTGACCATAACTTGTCGGTATACAATACAATTACTGGTCACTTAAACCTCACAATAACAATCCCTAAAGAACATCCAATTTGTTCTGAATTACAATGTTTCCACATTTCATACTTACAAACCCAAAATTAGCCAGTGTCTTTAAGTCTTGGCATTAGTCTACTAACTAAAAGGGCAGTAAATTGCTCCTGATTAAAATGGCATGACAGAGGGGATGGGTGATAGTGGGGATCTGTGGAGATCAGTGTTACCCAAAGTAATTAAGAGTGAAAGGGCCTGGAGCTTGTCTAAACTACTTCTATGCCTTGGTCCTTCTTCTTTTATGGGCATGGAGCCTAATAATAATTAAAGCCCGGCTGTTATGTAACATGTAAAACCAAGGAACCAAATTGTCCCAAAGAATAATCAGCTACAGAAGATAGGCATTGGAATGGTGAAAAGGCCAGACTTCTAATTATCCTGTAAACTGTATTGTTCATTATCCAGAGGCAGCTAGTGGGACACTTATTGGCCTTTGTGAAGAAAGCAACAACTCTGTTTTTTGGAGTGGTTTTTTTTTTTTTTCTTGAGTTTGTGAGTTGGTATATCTTCTGGCCTAGTTTATGCTGAGAAATCTGCTGGCTCTTGAACAATAGGAACAGAAAACAGAGCGGTGGAATAGGAGACTGACATATAATGTAGAAAACGATGTCTAATGACTGGGCTAATGAAATTTAACAGGACAAAGCTCTTAGAGTTCTCTCATTCAATTCTGAAGCACCCTGGAAATAATCTTCAGATAATGCTAATGTCCCAAACACACACCTGATTGCCGACCTGAAAAAAAAAAACCTAAAAGGCATCAAACTACCCTGGAAACAGTGGTCCATACGAAATCATTTCTGAGCATTGTGTGGCAGATGCTGTCATCTCCTCTACACCACTGTAAGATGACAGATGTTCACAGGCATATTATGGGTTATCAACAGGAAATTATGGACCACCATCATATCCTACTGACTGCTTTGATTATTTGCCAGTGACACTGGATTTACACCAAGCCACTTCCAAAGCTATTCACAGGCTCACTAATTTGGAATTGATTATTTGAATGCTACTAATCACAACCCTTGCCATCTTAAAGAAGAACAGGGGTCTACAGAAATTACTCTTAAAACCTGTTACATTTAATAGAGAATTTATTTCTTGCTATTGTTTTTTCTTTATCGTTTTTAGGATTCAATAGTAGAGTTACGATTCTCTATTTCTATAGAATTGCCCAAAACAAAAGGTTTTTATATTAATTCTATAGCATTTTCCCACAAAGTTGTTACTGTAGCTAATAGATCATTCATGTTGTTACTCTTTTTAACCTTTTCATACATCCTCAACATAATTGCCACTTCCATGACAATAAATATGTTACCCCCAAGGTCAAAAAAAGGGAAAGGTGAAAGGGAGGGTGTCAGCCTTTGCATAAGCAGATGAGAAGCAAAAGAAAATTACATAAGAATTTTCATTAAGGAAGAATTTGCCGCCTTTAAATTGAGTTTATTAATTTAACAATTTCCACTCTGCCAGCAGCATTTGACTAAAAAGTATAAACCAAAAACAAAAGCATGAGAAGCAAAGGTAGAGAGGGCCTGCTTTAAATTACATTAATCTGTTAGTTGCTTTCCTGCCCATATGGAAAAGTCTTAAAATGTATAAGTTATACTGGAAAAGTAATGGACAACTGTAACTATTTTATAGACTTTTTGAACCGCCCTACGGAACTTAACAGAGAATCATATTCCTGCCTTAAAATCCTACAGGATGGTTAAAGAGAAACTATATAAACCTAACAAGAAGTCCTGTGGCACTTTTAAAGAAGAACAAATTTATTTATTAACAAATGTAATGAAAGTTAGTCTTTAAAAGTGCCACAGGACTCCTTGTTTGTTTTGCAGAACTAGACTAACATGGCTACCCCTCTGGAACTATACAAACCTATTAAATGCCTGTCAGGGTCCTCAGTTTCATCCTTATGACATTCTATAGAACTTTTCCCATGAGGATACTGCATTACTGCCTCACTTACCCCAGGATTCGGAAAGTGTTAGGAGTTATCAAGCATTAACAGACTAGCGCAGGGCTCGACAAATCACGGGCACCAAGTTGCCATAGCATCCAGGGGCAACTAGCTTTGGCACTGCATCCAGGGAGACGAACACCCCTCGGTGTCTTAAAAAACCCCGCAATCCTCAGCCAAATGCATTGTGGGCAGCAGCTTTCTTTTTCAGCGGCCAGGGGCTTCTTTGCTCTGCACCGCCACTGCTAATGTGAGAAGCAGTGGCAGGAAGGCCGCACACCATGGCGCAACACATTTGTCGAGCCCTGGACTAGAATACACGAGGCAGCGTACCTTTTAAGATGTTTTAAATAGCAGAGTGAAAGCCTAAGGAGGAACCTTGGCTTTAACACTGCCTTGGCTACACTAGGCTGTTAATGTTTCAGCTAACACCTTCCAAATCCTAGTTTAGACAAGGCCTTAGAGCATAAATAACTTTGCACTTTCACAGATTGTTGCTCCTTTAGGACTTGTCCAGATTCTGAACAATTTATAACCAGTGTGTAACTTACATCACCACTTAAGTAACATATCCATGTTGGAACAACAATGCCGAAGCTTGGCTCCCAGCCAGCATTCATTCTACCAGAACATACTGTCTCTCACCTGGAATTCTCATTTCAAGTTACATGCTCGATGCAAAGTCACTTGGTGAAGTTCTCTGGTCTTTGTTATGTGGAAGATCAAACCAGGCAAAAACATCCCTTAAAAACCTATGAATCTGAACATTTTTTTCAGTGACTCCACAAAGAGAAACATTTCCCAAAATCTAAATGAAAAAGAATTATGCCCAATGTCAGAGTCCATCGGGGAGGAGAGGATCTTTAATTTAATTTTTTTAATTTAATTTGTTTTATGTAGAAGTTGGGGCACATAATGAGCAAATCATCAAAGTGCTGTTCGATCACCCACTTCCATTCTCAGCACTGTCTACCTACATGTGTTGTGACCAATAACTTTCACAGATGAAAACTCCAATTCACCTAATACCGCATTTACTACATCCTGATCCTAGAATATGAAAATGTTCACCATGCCTTTTATCGGCTAACCCAAGATCATAAAAAGAGGAAAAAACAAAGTGGATGGTCCAAGTCATGTGTAAGAGGCAATGGAGTTGCTAAGCCATCAGTCTGAATCCAGCCTTGGTATACAGTTGGGGAGATCTTATGGTTGTCCGGTGGCATACACTGAATTAATCTCTATTGGAGAAGAGTCCATCCGCATCAATAATGCTAGGCTTCAGCAGCCAAACCTCAGCTGAAAATTATATCCTGGGTAACCTATCTGCTAAACTGGGTTTAACTTCACCACAAAGACTTTGGTTCTTGAGGGCTTCAATAAGCAAAGCACATGATTTTACAAAAAGGGGAAAGCAGACTGATGTCCAATATAGAGCAGCAGTATTCAGACCTGATTGACTTAGCAACAAAATAAAAAAGAACAAATCGATGTAGGGCTGTCCCTAAGGGGAAAACGGGGGCCAGGGCCAATTGGCCTGTGCGGGGTCTCCGGTCCCCCACGCTTGGTGGGGGCAGGGCCCTGCACACCCACCTCTCCCCTGGGCCAGCTGCTCTGTCCTCAGGGATGGGGCAGGCTGGCCCAGAGGCCAGGCTTCGCACTCCACCCCTTCCTTCCCTCCCTCCCCCTGCCCACCCCGCTGCGGGAAGCAGGCGAGCCGAAGCATGGCAGTGGGGGAGAAGGGACAGTGGTGGGGGCCCTGAACTTCCCTGCTGGGAGCGGGGCAGCACAGGGCCCACATAACTGTGCGGCTCGGGGCAATCACCCCATTCGCCCCCTCCCCGCAGGGACGGCCCTGATTCTATGAAACCTGAACTCCATTTCTAGATAAATTTGAATAAAACAAAAATATTGAGATGGCTCAAATCAATCATTCCCCCTAACCTCTTATCTTCCCTTCTTTCCCCTCCCCATATCCTGCCCACCTTCCTTCTCTCTATTCATGGCCATCGTCTCCTATTTTATTACTAATACCCTCACCCCAACATCTTACGTTTATGTAATGTTTCCTGGTTTTGTGTTGCCTAGCTTTGCCAAGCTGTAAAACTGCTAACAATCCCATGAAGTATATGATATTTGGAAAAACAAACAAGCAATAAGTAATCTACCTTTTTGTTCTTTTCATTGTCTGTTTCTTTATGCAAACCTATAAAAATTAATTACAAAAATTTCGCCATCAAAATCAGTGTTAATTGGCACCAGCGTTGATGGTCGCAAAACAGATATGGGGACTGAGCGACAGATATAAACACACTAGATATCCACACTACAGATATAAACCCTATAAGCAAAGGTTGAGGCATATGATTAGGTGAATGTAGGAAGCTTAAAATTTGTGGCTATGTAGAGAACTTTAATATTTAGAACAGTTAGTCTCAGACATGCTCTAATCTCCTTTCACGAAAATTCACACAAAAACTGAGAATAATGAGAAAAATTAAGGGAACTTCTCTTCTCAGCAAGAGGCCATCATCACGACTCTTGAAAGCTTTATACTGTCTGAAAGAAGTACCCCTAATCTTCACCATATGGTTCTGTTAGCGGCCACTCACCACTTTGCTGTCAGCACCTCCATTCCCATATCAGGTCCTGCTCTCATCCCTCAGTCATTTGTGTGCGTTAGCGGCAACAAATGCTAGCAGCAAGAGGGAGAGAGACACTGAGATCAGCAAATGAATGGATCACAATGACTGGAGAAAGCACAAGAGGAAATGGCCATAGACCACAGGAAAAACATAGGCCCAGTCTACCTAGAGAGTTTTGTCAACAAAACAATCTTGGTGTACACACGGCAGTGATCCTTTTGGCAACAAAAACTGCCATTTTGTTGAAAAACAAAATCACCCCGATGAGAGGCACACAGCTTTTTGAAACAAACTTTCAGCAACGAAGCATCAGTGTACACTGCTGTATGTTTTGTCGCAGTAAATGGCCTCTGGAAATGTCCCACAATGCCAGTCTTGAGCCTTCTGGAGATCCACTTGCACTCTGCTGCTCTGCAGCCACCTGCCCACAGCTCCCCTTTACAGTCACAGGAAGTTTGAAATTTTTATTCCATTTCCTGCTTCGCTGGTGTGGAAAGCTTACCTCTCATCTTCCCAGCTGACCATGCCAGCTCCATGCAGCAAACACTCTCCAGCCTGGAGCACACCAGAGCTGCCGGACCTGATCAGCATTTAGGGGGAGTCTGCCTTGCAGTCCCAGCTCTGCTCTAGCCAAAGGAACTTTGGGACCTATGGCCAGATTTCCCGCGTCCTAGAGGAGGAGGGCTATGAGCAGGACGTGCTGCACTGCCAAGAAAAATCAAGGAGCTGTGGCAGAGCTACCACAAAGCCTGGGAGGCAAACGGGTGCTCTGGTGTGGAGTCAATGAGCTGCTGCTTCTACAAAAAGCTGGAATCCATCCTCAGTGGCGACCCCGCATCCACCCCCAAGATGCCCATAGACATCTCCGGAGCCCTGGGCCACTGGATATGGGACTGAACCCAGATGAAGAGGTCCTCAATGAGGAAGTTGAGCTGGAGAATGACCCGAGGCCGGGGAACAGTTCGGTTGCAGAGGTTGGAAGTCAGGAGTTGTACTCAAGCCCCAGCCCTTTGACTCAGCCAGTCAAGATCCAAGAGAATAGAGATATGGTAAGTGTTTGGAAACGGATGCTGCTTGTGTCCTGGAGGCATGGGGGCCCTTAGCTTGGCTAAAACACACAGGTACTTGAAGAGATAGAAATGCACAAGAGTAGCTGTGTTTGCATGCGCTTTCCCATTCCCTTTTGCATCTAGCAGTGTGGCTGAGAAGCATGTTAATGCACGCTGAGATTTCACAGGTATCCTCTGGCGTGACCTTTAGGAAACTTTCTTGGAGGTACTCCCCAATTCTCTGTTGCAGATTCCTGGGCAGAGCACTTTGTTTCTGGCCCTGCTGCAGGTCACTTTCCCACAGCACTTGGGAATCACTTGAATGGGAACCAAAGCAGAGCACAGTCGTACAGTGTAGGGACCTGATTTGAAGCTGCTTATGTGGAAGAGATGCATCTCAACATCCTTGCTGGTAGTGAGGTATCTGTTTCTATGCCCCCTGCCTGTGGAGAATGGTGGCATGATTTGAGATTTGTTTTCCCTATACACCCACCCAGAACCTAGACCTACTTGGATGGTCTGCCTTCCCAGCCCCCCCAAACTCACCATTCTCAGGTTGATCTAGGAGCTGTACTCTCTACAAGGGGACAGTGAGAATGAGGTGTGTTTCACAGTGATTCATGTGTTCTGTCAGAGCACTCAAAATAATGATTTTGTTCAACTGAAAAGAAAGAGACCCTAGAGAAGTAAGGAGATGTTTCAGGAACTCCTCCTCCTATCCTCCGAGGCACCCAAAAGAGAGGCCAGGGCATGGAGACAATCAGTGTCAGAATCTCAGAAAATAGACAGGAATGAAAGGAAAACCAGGAGAGAATTTTAGCAGGCCATGAGCACTCAATCAAGGCCATAGAGGATCAGACAGAGGTTCTAAAGACAATGTGTCATTGAAGACAATTCATGCAAGTTCAGCCCCCCATCCCACCTCCTTCAGCTGCAACAGAACAGCTTTCCCTGCACTCCACCAACCCCCCTACAAATTTCTACCAAAGTCACAGTCCATTCTCTACCCCTCCATTCTCCCCCATCAAACAGCTATGAGAATGACAGCTGTACTTACACATAGCTTTCATAGTTTCCACTGCCCCTCACTACTTTCTCCCCTCTCGGATTTTTTTGTGTTGTCTGTTGTTTTGTGTTTAAGAATAAAAATAAGCTCTGAAAATAAGAAGCACTCTTTATTTGTGTTGAACATGACATGTGCACCTAACAGCAACACACATGAACAACTGTATAGTGGCCACGGAATGTCACAACAGTATCAAAAAACACCTCATGGGTGCTCTGTCCAAATGGACTCAACTCCTTCCTTACGCATATGCCCCCCACCCCCATTGTGCCCCTCTAACAGCCCTGGCAACTGGCTCCTCATATTCAGATGCAAAGCAATCTGCCTTTGCGATCCACCCAGGGGCACATTTTTCACCCTTGGCTTCACATAAATTATGAAGCACACAGCAGGTGCCTATACCTACAGGGATATTGTCCTCATTCAAGTTCAACCTGCGATAAAGGCATCTCCAGTGAACTCTTAAGCTGCCAATCGCACATTCAACAATCACGTGGGACCTGCTCAGCCTGTTATTGAAGCGCTTCTTGTTGCTATCCAGGTTGTCTGTGAAAGCCTTCATGTGCCATGCCAGTAGTGGGTAGTCTTGACTCTCCCAGGATCACTATGGGCATCTCCACACCCCCTACTGAAATCCCTGTTTGTAGCTTCCAGTACAGCCAGTGTTCCTGAAGATCCAAGCATCATGCACCTTTCCTGACCAACACATGTTGATGTCAGTGAAACACCTACGGTGATCCATATGAAAAAGTGGCATGAATCACTGCCAGCAATGCAGTGAATGGCAACACAGAAACACGATACATTGAGAGCGCCATTCTGCTCCATGCTCCTTTCCCCAGCCCTGGATTCCTAGCAGCAGAAGCTGCTGAGTTGCACGGTGGGATAGCTGCCCACCATGTACAGCTCTCACTATCAATGATACAGCACTAGTCGTGGACACGTTTTTGTGACAAAATGACTGCTGTGAGTACAGGCATGAGCATTATTGTTACAGCACTTTTTTATCACCAAAAAACCCTCCTGTCGGTAAACTTCATAATATTGAGGACAAGGCCACAGACTTTGTCCCTAATAGACAGCACAGAGTTGAGAGTACAGTGTAAATATATACAAATGTCTATTTTATAAGGATCACCAGCTAATTTTAACCTACCGCAGTTCCTGATTAGTTTTGTTTTTGTTTTTTAAAACACAAAGGAAAAGAAAACACAAAACAACAAAACCCCAACGAAACCAAAATAAAAACAAATCCAACAGGACTGGCCCCCCTGAAATTATTTTCCATTCCCTTCAAGTAGCTCTTCAGTAAAAGCTGTGTTTAATTACAACTCTCAAACTCCCTCTCTAAATAGTCTGCATGATGTACATAAAATTAAAGAGGCCAATATTTAAGAGGATTAGTTTAAGAAATGTGTACAATGTCTACGCATTGCCATAACAAATTCCTCTCTGGATTCCCTTAAGAAAAGTCATTGTTAATGAGAAGAGCAGATCAAATGCTATAGAAAGGAAACACACTTTTTAAAAAAGGAATCCATGGGGGACCATGCATTGCAGAGATGCATAGTAGTAAATTAATCTCTCTGTTAATAACCAGACTTTTATGGTGCAGAATTTCTTTTTGCAGGCCCTTTTTCCCCCCCTCCTTGTTATGATCACAAAAGTAGCAGCCCCACAAAGACTGCCTAAGAAGAGGTATAGCAATGCTGTGCTTTAAATCTACAGGGGCAGAAGCAACAGTGCATGGCCCAGGATAAACTTCTTTTGCTCAGATACGCCAGTTTGTAACCAATTTCAGTTGCTTTGAGAAATGAGCATTTGGAATTTGACAGCGATTAATTTTTCAGAATGAAAATAAGGAGAACTAAGATAATAAAAAAGGAGAATGCGCAGGGCCTGTGGTGCAGTTCTACCTTAGGGGGCTGTAACACAGAGCAGCAATCATGGTATAGCACAACACTGGCCCAAAGTTTGTCTCTCCTACAATGGACAATGAAAAGCAGAAAATGGTTGGAATGTGCCAGCTAAGCACAGCTATTATTCTAAGAACTTTCCACGCGATACATTAATCACTGGGTGGACATGATCTCTATTTTATGTAGGCAGAATCTGAGGCACAGAAAAAGTTATGTGACTTGCCCAAAGTCTCACAAGGAGTCACTAACTGGGCTAGGAATAGAATCTAGACATTCTAAGGCGCAGTCTTCAGCTCTAATCACTGAGACAACATTGACTCTCATGGAGGGTGCATCCTGTGTGGACTCTCTAAGTCGACTTAATATAGTCGACTTAAAGTCAACTTAGTAAAGTCGACCTAAATTCCTCATTGTAGACATAGCTGGAGACATTTAGGTCAAATTTCACTTGGCCACTAATTTAGGGCGCCTGACTTGGGATGTGTAGGGCCTGATTGTCAGGGATGGCATCCATAACACAAGCTCAAGTCAATGGATGCACCACATCTCTAAATATCAGGCCTTAGGGTGACTTCAGTTGGGCACACAAAATCTGGGTTTTAGCAACCAATCCAAAGCAGAAACTAATGCTTGCATCAGACATGGGGTGGTACTCATGTACCCAGATATTTCTGGTAAGCTAGAAACAAGACACTATTATACAGTAGTGTATTTATAAAATCTCCTCCTGAAGTGACTATTTCTCACAGGTGTGTAATCATGGCAGGAGAAGGAAAGAGTTAATTGTGTGAATGAGAGTGATGGAAATTGGTCTGTGAATTGGTATCGGGCCACTTACAAGTCACTACACAAATGATCTGCATTCCTGGCCACATTAATAAAGTCCAGGTAGCATCACTGATACCTGAAATTCCATGCACAGTGCTACAGTGCAAGAGACAGGCCGACGTCGTCCAGCAGATGTCAACAGGAGAAGTTCTAGGCTACACAACACAGTGATGTCAGACCTACCCCACACTCCTTACTTCTGAAGAATTAACATATATCAACAAAAGGCTTCTCCTTCAGTCCTGACTAACCTCTCATTCCTCACCTACCAGTGGGGTGGCAGAGCAACCTTTTGCCATTATTCCCTTCTCCATCCAATCACCAGTGCCCCATTCTCTACCATTCACACTTGGCCGAAATACAGAGCCACCAGAAGAGCAGCAGCATGTGTTAATCCTGATTGGTTTTCACAACCCTACTCCAGTGATAGCTGGGACTGGAGTGCTTGTGAAGGGAACAGGCGCATTGTGCCAGTAGAAGAGAGAGAGGGATGAAGCTCAGTGGTCTGATCCTAAGCCAACAAGCACAAGGTACATTTCTAAAACCTTCTCCATTACTGTTAACATTTCTCTCTTGCATCCATTCTGGGATGCAACATGAATTGGAACTCAGGAGAGTCTGTTCTAATTCCAGCCCTGCTAGTGACTCCCTATGTGGCCTTGGGCAAGTCATTTTACACCAGCCTCAGTTTCCCCCAGCTGTAAAGTACGGACAATATCTATCTGCCTATCTCACAGGGCTGCCATGGAATTTTATTAGCAAGTAATCACTCAGCTCTTTGAATATGCAAAGTATTTTTACTGATCTTCTTTTGTCTCTTTTCTCCTCTCAATCCAATATTGCTTGCTTTTGCCCTTTTCCTGCCTTCCATTCCCAGCCCAGTGTACCCACACAGCAGGGCAATTAAGTGACACTTATGAACAATTAATAAGTCTCACCTTGCCTGCAAGAATACAAAGAAGAACAGCAAGGATCCAGCTTTATTTCCCCTCTCTTGGAAAAGAGAAACAATCAGGGCAGCATAAGGACCTATATGATCTGGTAGAGGTGAAAGAAGACACACGTGGGGAGTAGAAGAAAAGTCCCTAATATGGGACACTCAGATTTCAGGCATGAGTTTTCACAACCTCTGCTTTTGCATCTGTGTTTTCATAGCATGCATGCATTTTAAACAGAGGGGAGAGAACAGTCAAGCCAGGCCCAGCAATGTTTGGCCCAACCACTACAGGAGGCAAAGCTATTTTACAGATGAACCAGAAGGCCAAGACTCAAGTGTGGGGTTCTGCTGTTCTCCTGCAGCCATGGATGGTATCACTTCACCTGCAACTGTGAGGGAGATGCAGCTGCATTTCTGCTTTATGGGTCCCATTTTACTTGCCTGGGGAAATACCCATGGGAGAGTAAGAACTGCTCCAGAGATATGTGTGGAGTTCACCTCAGAGATTCCTTCTAAACTAAGCTTCAGGAAGAGGGTGTTTGGGGAGCCAGGAGAAAGAGAGAGTGTGTGCGCGCACACGCATCCCACAGTGCCTAAAGATTCAGGAGAAAGTTCAGGTCCCACTTATTTTCAGATTTGCTGGTGCTTGACACCTCGGACTTTCAGAGCCACACAGTGGGTGGTGGTCAGTCCCTTTCCTACCCCAGAACGTTCTCTTCACTTGGTGCAATCCACAAACAGGATTTGGGCTGCTGAGAGGAGGAAGCTGGCAGAGGGTAATGAGTATTCTAGATCCCCTTGTTAAGTTTGACTTTCATCCTGGAATCAATTGAAAATAACAGCACTTGGCACTCTCCCACAGAGCTCTGAGAAGTTCATCCTGAACTAAGAAGTGGGAAATCCATCTCCTGACCTAGACACAAGCTAACTGCTTTTATTTAACAAGGAGGTGGCTTTGGGAATTTAACAACAAAGTTGACAAGGATAACAACATGATTTTGCTCCTTACGGCAACAAGTAAATCATAACTCACAAGCTTTCAGGACAAAAGGCTCTTCCGGTCACCTCTTCCAAAGAAGGGGATTATTAGAGCTGAACACTTCGCTATTATAAATTATTTGTTCGTTCAGTAAAAGCTATCACCATGTTATCTATCTCTTCCAAACTACAGAATTGGCCATAAATATTTTCTGCGCATATAAACAAAGCCACTAATCTTATCGAAGAGAAGTGAAACACTGGAACAGGCCATCCCACAACAGTACAATAAAGCCCACATACATTCAGTGAAAGTTCAAAAACCAAGGAGACCTATAGAAACCAAAACCACTTCCCACTGCTCATAAAATGAGGCACAGCTTCCTTTGAAACCTGCCTTCTTCCTGCTGTGCAATGAACTAGAGGAGTTTTGATTACAGTCTGTAACCACCACCTTTCATACTGATATGCCACAAGAGGAAAGGAAGAGGGACAAATCTCTGGAACACAAAACCACAAGTCTGCCCACCCACATGATGATCAGAGCAGCGCAGCAAAGGTCAGCAAAGCTTACTATATATCAATATATGTAATCTTGCTATATGCTCTCACCTCCCAACAAACCCTTCTAAGCTAAACCACTGTGAGTAATCTTCTAACCACTTGATTTCAATATCGCCCTCCTCGTGCTTCTCTTTACCTCACTGAAGCCAGATCCCTTTTGAAAATCTCATGGGTAAGCGATGTTCCTTTATCCCTTAGGATAATCATGCAACTTTATGACCACAAGAAGTCAGGCATAAAAAGAAACTGTTAAATAAAACTTCCTCTAAAGTGCAGTTCTACCTTGAAAAGTGTCTAAGGAAAAATGTTGCATCCTTAGTTAGCAGCAGGAGCCATGATAAAGACTTGGGCACATACAAGAGGATAGTTGCTCACTTTCCTCCGCTTCTTTTTTTTTGAGTGGGGGGAGGGCATGCGGGGACGGAGAGGGAGCAAAAGGACCATGGATAACAGCACACACTGTAGTCTTAATTCTCCATTGCCTTGCACTGCACACATTCATTTACACCGTAGCAAAGTGAACGTAAAACGCTACCATTCTTATTAGGGAGCCTTGTACACTCACTTTGTCTAGGTGTCAATGGCTACTTATAGTGTAAGGCAGTGAAGATTTAGACCTGATTATCCTCGGATAGGTTTATTACACCGTTGTTTGCTCTGTTACCACCCAAGTAATTAAGTTTAGTGGCTTCCCAGGGATGAGTGGCTTGGCATTAAAGATCTTAAATATTTTTAAAAACAAAAGCAAGCTAGCATTTCCTCTTTTTACGTGTTATTTCTGTGAAATGCCTGACACCTCCTCAACACCACTCCAGCTTCAAACACCCTGAGTCCAAAGATCCTTAATATCAGGAAAAGAAATGGAGCATTTCACACACACGATAAAAAATAGTTTGTGTCACTAGGCTTTGCTTAGACTTACCCACACTAGTAGGGAATATGTCTTCATTGTTGATCTGCACCTCAATCCAGTCCATTAGAAGGTTCATATACTGGGGTGCCGGCAATGCAGTGGGTTTCTTGTACTTCAGGTCATCCTGCCACCGGTACTCATACTTAGGGCCCCCAGACATCATCGGGCAAGTCCTCTCTGTGCAGAACTCACAGATAGTTCCGTAGATCAGGTTAATCCTGTTGAAAAAGTCAACCACGTGAACTGCCACCCAATCACTTAGGTCTTCTCCACTGGGCAACTGCACAGCTGCTTTCAGGTCCACTCCTGAATTCAGTGAGGCCTGTGCTCGTTTATGGAGCTCAAACCTCTGCGTCCCAGGTTCAAATTTGCGTTTGGGACGGAACGTCTTGTCCTTATTAAAAACTTGCTTGAGGGCTATGGACATGTCTGATAATATTCTGCCCTCTAGCAATTGGCGAAGAGGCACTGAAAAGATTTAACATATATATCCAACGCGAAGACTTTCCCGTTGCAGGTTCCGCTCTCATCGATGTCTATGTAGTCCGCTAACTCTTCCTCTTGAAAGCTTTTCCAGAAGCCCTCATGTTCCTGAAGACATGGAAAGGTATATTAGTGTTAAGACCAGTTCTGGCTCTGTCCATCTGCTATCGTCTTATCATCACATCCAAAACATCATGAAGCACATTTTGGGGAGCTGAAAAGCAAATTTTCAAAAGACCTCAGCTGCACTTTTCAGAAGTGACCAGTGATTTTGGGTGCTTCCATTTTTTTAGAGCAACTCCTAAAAGGGGCCTGATCTTCAGCATGTGCTGACCACCTGGCCACTTTAAAATATCACAGGTTGGGCCCCCAAATCCAGAGGTACTCAAAATCACTAAACAAAAGGGGAACAAAATGTGTCACATAAAGTATATTCCCAGGCTTTTATTGCAGCCATAATATGGGAGCATACCTTTTAGCTGTGCTTAATTTTACAGTGATCATGTCTCTTTTATTTATAAATTTAACCAACGGTTAACTGCATCTCAGTTTAGAATGTGTTGTCAAATTGTTCGGAACTGTCACACTGTATTTATACAAAATCTTAATTATAAGAGACACTCTTCTTTCTGGATTTATAGCTTATACTATGTCAGCAAGAGCAGCTAAGCAGCACTGGCACATCTTTCTGCAGCTGGCACATCCTTGCACTGCAGTTCAAGCATGCATAAATTATGGGTTGACAACACTTTTCCAGTGGCATCCAAGTCAGTGGGGAGTGATAGATAAAACTGTCCAGGTTTCATGCCCAACAAGCGGCTTCCCTTGAAGTGATATTAAACCAAGGCCCTGATAAGCCGCCAGGCAGGGTAAGGAAAGCAAGCTAAATGCAACTGGGGTTGGAACTCTTTACCTAAGCACAAAGCTGCGGCAGTTTAGAAAACAGCTTCCCAACACAGTTTAATGATGCTAAGCTACATTAGCGCCTGCTCACACATGCTGAGCAGGCACTGGGGTGTGTTAGTATTTGGATGGGAGACTCTCAAGGAAGAGCCATGTGCTGTGGGAAGTTGCTTTACTCATTTATTTGATGACACGCTCCTCTCGGCTCCATCACTGAGCCAGTGTCCCAGCAGGAGGTGTAGGAGTGCTCTGCAGATACAGGTGCTAACTTCTGAGTGAAATGCAAGATCAGGTTTATAACCACTTCAAGATCTCATTGTGCAAGACTGTAGGGATGCTAACCGCGACGTCCTAGCTCATATCCAGCACAGGTCATTACATTCCACCCACCTAAGCACCTGTGGTATTTCCATTCAGATATCCACCCTTCTTTTCTGACCTGTTAACATACACTGGACGCAACTGCTCATGATCAAAATGCTTTACAACCCCCCAGCCTGATCCTGCTCCCGCAACCATAGCAGTTTGCCCACTGACCTGCAGTAAAAGCAGGGTAAGGCTCTCGATCTATTTAAAATTCAGGCTGAAAAAAAATCTCCTCTTCCTGGGACACAATTTGAGACAATTCTCAACGGGCTTATATTTCCCTGGGAGAAAAATCAGGAGGAGTTTTTCTAATGACTCCTGGGCTATGTCTACAGTAACAAAGTTAAGTCGACTGTTAAGTCGACTTAACAAATTGTCTATACTTTAAGTCGACTTTGTTAAGTCGACTTAACAACAGAAATAGCCGTTATATTGGCTTTAAGTCGACTTAATAAAGTCGACAGCGTTAATCCCCGTCTACACTGGCCTTAAATCGATTTAAGCAGTCACTTAACGCTTAAATCGACCTAAAAGTAGGTGTTATTCAGTCAACTTAAGAAAAGCCCAGTGTGGATGTGGCTTTGTTTAGATCGACTTAAGTGTCCTTAAGTCGACCTAACTTGCCAGTATAGACAGACCCCTTAGTATTCCAAATACAAACATTATTGATTGTAGTAAAACACGCACACAGTGAATTCACATTGGTGTAAAACTGGTGTAGCAGTGTGGAGAAACAAGTCCAAATTAACCAACATAGACAGAAACGACATTTCCCTGTATTTGTCATCTCTGATCTTCTGTAGTCTTCTGTGTGTCAAGAGTTACAGTTAAATTCTGCCCTTGGAACCGCACATCCGATTCCCACCAGGTCAAATCCTACTCCTAGTTACACAATGCCCACAACTCAATGGGCCAAACGCTGCCCTCTAATTCACGGATGCTGCTTGAAGGGAGTTGGATGTGAGTACCTGCAAGCAGAATTTAAACAAATGAAAGGTACCTGCACATATCCCAAGTGCAGAGTTTAGTGCTCAGTACCGTGTGATATAAACCCCAGTCCTCCTTCATTCATCTTCCTGCCCATGGATCCAATACTACAAAGTATAACTATTCACTGCCTTGGAAAGGACAGACTCTGCATGTCAGACTCATGGGTCATATTCAGCTAAAGGTGATTTTGATCTCTGCTAAATGTGGCTGAAGCAAGGCATGTGCAAAAATATAGAAGAAGCTACTTCAGAAGAGACTCATTTTCTCTTTTTTTTTTCCCCTTCCTGTGTAAGTGCAATGGGCGGGGGGGGGGGAGGGGGGGGCGAGTCTCATCTGACTTCCATGGGATCCTGTGGTGAACCAGCCCAACTGAGAAAAGTCTGTGAGCCTTGCCTGCTATGGGTTTCTGCCAATTTACTAAACACCCTCTTAAACCAAACAGCAGCACAGAAAGGAGAGAGTTTTCCTCTTGTGAAACAGCCAGCTTTCCCTTTTTTGTTCCATTCCTTGCCCCCTTGTAAAAACAACCAGCTCCATTTGGTTTCCAGAATTTACCTTTTCTAAACTGAATGCTCATGAAAGGCAAAATCTTAACTGCCCGGGGAATGAAACTTTCACATCAGGAAAGGAAGGAGCCTGTGGGGATGGTCCTGTACGATGAGTGGATAGTTTAGGCTGGGTTTTCCAAGGGAATTTAAAGGAGTGAGGCACCCAACTTCAGTGGGATTTATGTAGGCCCAAACTCTCTTCGGCTTAATTTGAAAATCCCAGCCATAGTCTGTAGGCTCAGCCCAAGGGCATGTCAACACTGATGGTGGCAAATTTACCACTGTCAGTACGCTCTTCCGGTTCAATTGAGCCGTCTGTCAAGACGCCCTCAGCCGATCTACAGCTAGATGCTGTAACTCCAGCCCCATAAGAAGAGAAACAATTAGTCAACCGGGCAGCATTTCAGGTTGACTTAGCGCAGCGTATATAGGGAGGTAAGTGGGAGTTACTAAGACGGCGGGAGATATGCAAGGTATTTTATATACTTTCTGTCTTTCACTTCGACTGCCGCCGAAAAGTGCCACGAGTGTAGACTAGAGCCAAGACTTGAAAAAAAACTACAATAGCGCTCAGGCTGTCACCAAAGTCTACTGGTGGGGGTGTGAGATACAATGTGAGACTGGAGTCAGGCCACCAAGCCATTTCACATGAGCCACCCAACAGCCATTAGAGGGTAATACGTTTCAGCCGCTCCTGAGCTACACTGGAACCAGCCAACCAGGGTCGACACCCCATCATTGGCTTTCGGGACTGCCATTTAAATATCTCTCTACAGTGCTGGGAGTACAAACAAAATAAAAACATTTGGTGCTTCAGAACCTGACGCTATGAACAAAAGGGAAAACCTTCAGTCTAATTTCAGGTAGCTTAAACAAAAATATTGTTTTGTGATTCCATTTTAAAGCCATATCCCCAGCTGCTATAAATCAGCCAGCCTCTGTTTACTTTCAATAAAGTGAGGCCAGTTTTCCTTTGCTGAGCATCTGGTCTAAGTTTTAATAGTCTAAAGTATTATTGGTTACACAGATTACTTAAGCCATTTTGAGCCTGGTTCTCCTCTCACTTATATCACTGGAACTTTGAAAGAGGTGTGTCACAGTTCCCAAGGGGTAGACTTGGATCTGAGGAATAATTCAGTTCTGTGAACTCCCCTTGTATGTTGACAAATGCTATGGGTAATGACACTAACACTGATAAGCAGGTACTTCAGGAAGACAACGTGGGGTCTTTACTAGCGTCACCAGGGGTAGCAACATGATGGAAATAGAGGCTGCTCTTGTTGCATCTACCACTCAAATATGGGACTCGGACAATCTCTGAAGCAGCTTTTAGTGGATCGCATAAAGGTCACAAATAAAGAGAAACACATCTTAACCACCCAGTCACCACAAAGAAATAGATGACTGCACAAACATACTGCCTGAGTAACTTAAGGACTAAAATGAATCATGCCATTTATGCATACATTTTTAATTAAAATTGCACAATTCAATTCAGATATAATTGCAGTCAATAAAGATACGTTGGGTTTATGCACATACCTTTCATCCAGTGATGTCACAATACTCTGCAATCATTAATTAAGCCTCATCATGCCCCTGCAAAGTAGGGCAATATTACTGTCCCCATTTTATTGAAGAAGAAACTGGACCAGGGTGAAGTGACCTGTCCAGCACCTGTCACGCAGTAAGCCTGTGCTGCCACTTGAGTTGACAATATATCCGAAAGATTCCTCATCGCCAGCCCTAACTCTCTCCTTTGCCATTCCACATGCTATTCTCAGTCTTGAGTACTCTACTGGCCTGATTCAAAACCCAATGAAGTCAAGAGAAATACATGTTGCCCTTAATGAGCTTTGGATTGAGCCCTTTAATACTTCTCAGTTTGGCCTCCTGCCTCCCTATGCATTCAAGGGGTGACACTCATCCCTGGCATAACTCCAGGATGTAATGGAGTTAAACCAGGCAAGAATCTAACCCAAGAGTGTGTGCATCACGGCACATTTGCAGCAACCCCAGACTACTATTTGTAAACCACAGATCTTCACAAGCTAAAAATATATTCTCTGTTTAAAATGTTTAAGTGGAGCACCTTACCAAATATGAAAAACAAACCGCTGTCCTGAATTCAGAATACACTTTTGCTAATTATACAAAGGGGACTGTCTGAACAGCTCAGGACAAAAAGGCATCATGCCATTTATTTATATACTCAAGTAAAATTGTGCAATCTGAATTACACTCAATAAAAACTATACATATATTTCTATATGGGAAAAATTCTCTACTCATCTAAAGTGCAGATCAGGCAACAGAGTTTCATACTGTAGACCTGGTTGTGCTGATATTAAAACTGTTAAGATAACAAAAATCATAAAGGAAATCTTAACCCATTGGTGGAAGGGCCCTAAAACTGACAGACAGATATAAGGCAAAAGTAGTTTTGACCAGCAATATGCCCCACTCTTCCTCCCCAGTTTATTTGAGCTCCCAGCAACAATAGTCAAAGGTTCTTAACTGTCATTCTCAGGGTAGACCTACCACACAGATGCATGAATACCCCTGGTCCTTAGATGCTGGCTTTGGCAGGACCGTCTGAACATCTTGTGGAGAGAGCTTTTAGAATCAGGCAGATTCAAATGTTTTTATTCCATGTTCCCTCCACCCCTTTGTCCACAGTTTCCGTGATCTTTGCTTGGCAGCTGGTATGTGCCCATACATAAGGAATAAACATTGGAAGATTAACACATCCAATGAAAGGAAGCTGTCCAAGGCTCCTAGGCCAGATTCTGCTGCCATTTACAATGGTGTATATCTCAGTGAAGCTGGCAGAGTACAGATTTGGTTCAAAATATTTTTCATTAAGGGATTATTGCAGGGGTAGGGGGATTGTGCTCCTGTATTTTCCCCCTATTCTTCATAGCTGTTGGAAGGCTAGCATTAAATAATCCTTACTTGACAACAAAAAATCAGCACTGCATCAAAGTGCTCGGGTGAACAGTGCTGACTGGAAATAAGCTTTTCCAAATATTTAGAAACGTTTGCCATACAAACCAAAATCTGATTAGCAAGCAATAACGTGAATTTAATTGTGTGTGTGCAAGGAAAAATAAGGGGAAATTGACTTTATGGAACTAATGGAGAGAGTCCGTATTGAAGGATCATGTGAAATGGTTTAAGAGACCACAGGAAAAAACCCACAGTACTTGATAATTTAATTCTGTAAGGATCAATAGAGTAATTCATATAAATGACA
>ML685839.1:11018809-11136872 GCA_007922175.1 Pelusios castaneus | reverse complement strand
ATAATTTAATTCTGTAAGGATCAATAGAGTAATTCATATAAATGACACAGGATTTGATTCTGTTCTTATTATACTGGTATAAATACCAGACCAGTTATACAAGATAAGAAGTAGCCCGCCAATATGCAGAACAAAATATTGAGAACCATACAAGGAACTTCAGTACTTTATCTACTACAGATCCAATCCTGCAAATATCTATGAGTAACTTTACTCATGTAAGTAATCCTACTGACTGAAGTTACTCACAGGTTTATTTGGGGGAACCATGCCCTCAATCTTGAAGCCGACCAAACCCACGAACCCTACTCACTCATGCATGATAGGAGCAGTAGGGCTTCAAAAATCGAATGTAAAACCCTGATACAAAAGCATAATTAGCCTATGTTCTCTGTGGATTGCTGCAGAAACAAGAAGGAAAACATTAAATAAATTCAGAGTAAATCATAACAACAAATAAAAATATAGTAAGTAGCTGGATGTGACTGGAGTATAGCTAGAAAAATTAAAGCAAACAAATGACAGTCTAATGAAGAGACTATAAATCCATTTGCTTTGATTTTAAGATCTCTAGAGTAGGAGGGAACATCTGGTTTTGTGTTTGTGCAACACCGAACACAATCAGGTCCTAAGCCGGGACAAGGGCCCCTAAGTGCTACCAAAATACAAATAATACATCATAAAGCAGATTTTAAAAGTTAGGTCTTACATGACTTATACAATGTAAGGTCATAAGGGATCATCTAGTCTGACCTCCTGCACAATGCAGGCCACAGAACCTCACCCACTCACTTCCCTAACCTATGACTGAGTTACTGAAGTCCTCAAATCATGGTTTCAAAAAAGACTTCAAGGTATAGAGAATCCACCAGAGGCCCCATGCTGCAGAGGAAGGATAAAAATAAAACCAGGGCCTCGGCCACATACTGTACGTTGAAAACTTTAGGATAGAACCTAAGCAAGTTGTGCATCCAGCTCCCATTGATTTTCTAACCAAGTTAGGTGCCCAACTCCCATTGGCTTTCAACGGAAGCTGAGCATCTAACTCACTTAAGTTCTTTTCAAAAACCCAGATTTGCTTTTATTTCTTTCATGTAACAGAGCTTAAAGGCTGTTTGCTGAACTTGCGCTTGAGTGGCAGCATCCAATGGGTAATAAGCACTTGGAAAAGTTGAGACACTGAAAATGTAAAATCCCATATAACAGGTTGCAAGTAATAATTAAATTGGACTGGCTTCTGCTTGACAACATTTGAAATCTGCAAATACTGTAGGACATTTGGGGCAGGAAACAGAGCCGTGTCTTATAATTCTGGGGAAACACACAGAGCTTTCTTGAGAAACAAAGAGGGGAAATGATAAATATACTGCTCAAAACAGGGGCAGTCCCACATAAATACAACAACTTGGGAAAAAATAACATAGGTGCAGAGCCTTCAAGAACTGCAATGCTTTGTACACAAATATAATTTGCTGTGTAACTACCACACTCAACAGGACTAAGCTCTAGAGACTGAAATAAGGAGATGACAGATAGATGGGTCAGTATCTATCAGCTTACACAGTCTTGATCAAAGTTGCAGCCCATTGCCAAATTTATACCACTTTTATATTGATGAAAATCTATTGACTTCCTGATTTACACCAGAGTTTTTAGAAAACAAACAAACAAACAAAAAACAAAAACCAGAAAACCCTGATCCCATGTGTTTGTGGAAGAAAATTTAAGAACTTTAAAGAACTTTTAACAAATAAAAACATTAAGGCAACTGAAGTGAGTGGAAGCAATGACAAGCTGTTCAGACAACAAAAGAAAAGAACAACAATATGGCATATTTATAACTTCCAGAGAGGTTCCCAAAGCATTTTACAGGTTCTGAGTCTGGATTCTGATCTCATTCTGTTGTAAATCTAGAGCAACTCCTCTGAAGTTAAGGGAGTTATGATAGGTAAATCCATGGTGAGATTCAACACCAGGATGTATGTCTGCACATCCCCATTATAGCAGAAAGGAGTGGACTGGGCAGAGAGGAGAGAAAGACTGTCCATTCCGCCCACAACTGGAATTCAGCCACTCCCGGGATACAGTACAGCAACTGTGTAGCAGCAAAGCACCACAACGTTGCTAAGATACTAGGGTAAAGAGTGTCACGCTATGAATTAGGTTAGGTAAGCAAGATAGTGACAGAGAGCTTCCACTAATGGTGCCCACGATGGCAAACTTTGGTCAAGTGCAGTGGTTCTCAACCACATACCCCTGGAGGTATGCAGAAGTCTTCCGTGGTACATCAAGTCGTCTAGATATTTGCCTAGTTCTACCACAGGCTACATAAACAGCCCTAGTGAAATCAGTACAAAACTAAAATTTCATACAGATGACAACTTGTTTATACCTCCAGATAGACTATACACTGAAATGTCATTACAATATTTATATTCCAATTGATTTATTTTATAATTTGGTAAAAACAAGAAAGAAAGTAATTTTCCAATAAGAATCTGCGTGGCACTCTTGTATTTTTACCTCTGATTTTGCAAGCAAGTAGTTTTTAAGTGAGGTGAAATTTGGGGTCACAAGATAAACCAGACTCCTGAAATGGTACAGTAGGCTGGAAAAGTTGAGTGCCACTGATCTAATGGTAGGGGCAGTAAGCTAGGAGCTGAAAGACATGGGTTCAATTCCCTTCCCTGCTAAGGTGTAACCTTGCCCAGGCCACTTACCACCTCTGTGCCTCAGCTCCCATCTGTACAATGGGGATAATAGCATTTCCCTTCCTCACAGGGATGCTGTGAGAATAGATGCATTAATGATTGTGAAGAGCTTTGGGACCAAGTGCTATGTAAGAGATTGGTACTCTGTGCTGACCAAGGGAGGACTCTGCTTTCAAGGACTGTCAATCTAGTACCTTTCAAAGGCAGCTAAGCTACAATGAGCAGGATTAAGGTGTCAAAAGTTATGCCACATCTGTGCCAGAGATATCCCCAAGTATGGCTCTGTCATTGGAGTATGCATTACACGCAGAGCCCCCACTGCTAGGATCCTGGCCCTATGATAGGTAATGTTAAACCCCTCCTCATCTGTGCAACACATACCACAGAAATAGATAATGCTTTCATCTACAATGGAGGTGGCCATATAAACAGATGGGTTAAATTCAAGTTCAGTCCCAGCCCCTGTGCCCTTTTACCGTCTCAGGCCCCGGCGTTGCACAGATTCACACACACAGTTAAATGAATGCATGGGAGTAGCCTCATTTGAGTTTATTGAGCTTACTCATGCACATAGCTGTGTAGAAACGTACGTTCTTGATTTCTAATGACACCTATGACAGATCATAAAGCCCACAATTTCTGACTCTCCTAGGCACTGTAATTTTGCTATATATTGTGGCATGTCCATCTCTCCCTCCACACTCCCTTCGGGCATTTAATGGTCTCAATTGTAATTAATACACCAGCAGCTGCAGCCATTAGAACATGCTCTCACAGTAGGAACAGTATATGCTTTCAGTTATCAAGCCCGTGTCCCGGCACCTCCTTCCACTGCTAATAAAATATGGCTATTATGGTGGCGTGTGCATGGTTTGGGAAGCTGCTCTTATGAACATCGCTTTCATAAATTGTTAGTGTTTTTATACTCGATTAGACACGTAGGCTCGGTTATTGTAGTACAAGTGGAAATGGAACTGACTTGCCATCCCATAACGCTGCCAACTATCTCTACAGATGTAGCACTCACCACAATAATTCATGGTTCTCAAGATTTTGCATTATATGCAGAATTTGGAATTTGTGGGATCTATTTAAAAGGAAGGACGGAGGGCTCTTATATTCCTGCCTTTTGCCCTTTAAAGCATAGGAGGGCAGGGCAGGTGAAAGGAGAGAAAGGAAACTCTCAAACAGCTTTGAAATTATCAGGTAATGGAATAATCATCAAATACATGGGTTTTCTAGAAATATAGTCATTTCCTTCAGGATTGATTCAGTCTATTCTACATACAGACTCAAAACTGGCTCTGGATCACACATGAAATCCTAGCCCCAGCAAAGCAGTGGAATTTTTGACAGTGACTTCAACAGAGCCAGGATTTCTTCCTCACACTTTGAACACCCATATGTGAAGGAACCTTTTGATACAGGGTTTTGGGTAAGCCAAGAAGCACCTCAGAAACTCTTCACTGCCTCCAGAATTGCCTGTGCATAAATCACAGACTGGAGTTTGGTGCGCAGCGCTTCAGTATGTCCTGTGCGAGGCCCTGATCAGGCAAAAGAAGAGGGAATGGAGTGCCTTTTTCCTTGGGACAGCTGTACGGTACCCAGGCACAACACTGGCCAGGCCTGATCCAGAACCTACTGAAGTGAATGGAATGCTGACTCCAGTAAGGACACACAGTGGTATTCCATTGGCGCTAGGCGTTACAGCCAGAGCCAGAGCCTTTTCCTCACATGTACTTGCTGACCACTGATGCTAGGCTCTGGGGAGGGGGAAGCTGCTCGTCTCAAAAGGACTGCAGTCTACAGAATGAAGGAATTTAAGGCAGTGCTTCCCAAACTGTGCGTCCACCTTCAGCAGATGGGGTCACAGCGATCCTTAGTGTACAGAGGAGGCCATTTTGCTCCACGCAGCAAGACCTTGCTTGTACAGTGTGTGAGAGATCACGATGCACAGAGGATGCCATTTTGCTGTACAAAACAGAATTCTCCGCACAGCGTGACCTCCCATGCACCATACTAATGAGGTCCTGTTGGGGGGGGAGAGAGGGGAGAGGCGGGGCACCATTCTGTAGACTCAGCTGCATCCTTCATGTGGCGTGAGCCTCTAGGTTCCGCCTGTGCTCTACAAAATGGCACCCCCATGCTGTCTGAGGTCCTGGAAGGACATAATTTATTAAAATGGGTCCGTGCCATCAAAAGGTTTGGGAAACCCTGAGTTTAAGGAGGTGTAGGATTATGAACTCCCCTCTCTTTCCAATGCTTCTAAGTCATAGAATCATAGGGCTGGAAGGGACCTCATGAGGTCATCTAGTCCAACCCCCTACTAAAAGCAGGACCATGCCCACTAAATCATCCCAGCCCCATGTGGGACTGCCTAGAATGCCTCAAACCCCCTCCTCAGAAGCTGCTACAATTCTCTTTTTCACCATCCCTGCAATCCTAGAGGCTCCGGAGGGTTGTAAGAGCAGGGTGTATGACCCACCATTTGCACCACCAGGAAGCTCATGAAGTTTGGGTTGCACTTGCACAGCACCATGGTGCCTGGGGAGGGAACTTTATAAACTGATCATTAGTAACTGTTAGAACCAATCATAATAAAAAGACCTTAAAGAAATTAGCCTTGGAGCAGAGTTTTGTCTTGCATGTCCAATGCACTAGTTAATCCAATGCAAATAATTGGTTTATCAATTTGAAATTCCAAGCACTGCATTGTGCATTCTTTGGTGGGGCTGAGTTTTATTTTTCTTTCTGTCTGGGCTTTAGAAAGCCGCATTTAGTGGTGGCTATAAGAAAAACCCTAAAGCAATATGTCTTATCTTGCAGGGGTGTTGCAATTAAAATCTCTCTCCTCTGGCCCAGGAAAGCCCACCAAGAAAGAGACACACAAAGCCATTATGGAGCATAGCATTTACACACACTCTGCTCACGAAGGCAAATTGAGTAGGAGGATGACTAATATCACACTCAAAGAGATCAGTGCTCCAAGTGTACATAGCAAAGGGCAGTCATAAAAAAGACACTGAGATCCTCTCCTGCAACTCTCTCCTTACAGCCAAAGGTCACTTTGGGGAAGGAGGCGTGGCACCCTGCCCCAGCAACAGTCCAGTTCACCAGCCTGGATTGCATTTTGGGACTGCTGGGAGGGTGCACACCAGCACGGGGGCTGCCGCACCCTTTAAATGGTGCAGCATGCACTGCTGCTGCTCCAATGGCCAGCAAGGAAGGATTGATGTCATAGCCTGCTTCCCCCATTATAATGAATGCTGTAATAACGTTTAACGCATGTATAGCAATGTTTCATTCATAGAGTATCTTGGACCCCATATCACAGACGGGAAGACTGAGGAATAGAGTTCCCTATAATTACTGAGAATTAGTAACAGACCCCAGGTCTCCCAAGCCCAGCTCTCAGCCTGATCTGTTCGACAACAGATGCCCTCCCACTTAAAGGTATCTAGCACCTGTCTGCACTCAACATGCCCAGTCTAAGAGTGCAGGAATAAGAATGTGCTTTCTACTTACACAAGGAAAGAGATGAGATCCGTCTATTGCAAGCAAGCACTTGAACAGGGCTTACCAAACCCAGCGCAACGGTTTAGTTCCATACTAGATTAATGGATTGGGTTAACTATGAAAGAAAATGATCAATTGCCTATAAATATCAGGAACAATGCGAGTTAAGTCTAAAACCTTATACTTGTCTCTTATTTCTGCATTAAAAATGTTAATTAACCTGATGACTGAAGTTTCCAAGTATGTGCACCAGAGATTATAATACTTAATCCCCTGAGTAAAACAGTGCAAAATCCACAGATAAAAGTTACAGTGTAAGTACAGAGGATAATTACTGTTATCCAGGCAAACCTTCTGATGTTTGCCCATCACTGCTCAGTAAAACACAGCATGGACCACGGCAGGACTCAGTGTGGTGACTTTAATTGTAATCTAGATCTCCTAATGGATGCCACAACAGCTAAGGATCTGTCAGTACTGGCAAAAATCTTTTCAAGGGTTGAGACAGAAATACTCAAAATGATACGTGGCATTCTCCTGCTGACGTGCAATAATTCCATTCCTTCACAGAGAACGCTAAACTCAGACCAAAGAGGAACTGCTGCAAGATGCATTCATTTCAGAATCCAAAGGGCGAGTTTAATCTTCCTAAGGACTGAATGAAAAGATCATATTGGCCCTGGTATAGAACCTGGGAGATCTGGGTTCAATTCCTGGATCTGCCAAAGACTTCATGCCATTTAATTTCGCTGTATCTTTTTCCCCACCTGTAAAAACCAGGTTATATTACTTCCTTTGGCAATCTTGTGTATTTATATTATAAACTCTTCCCAGGCAGTTACTGTCTCTTGCTATGTTTGTGTACAGTGCTTTGCACAATGGGGCCATGATCTTTGTTGGAGTTGCTAAATACAACAAAGAACATGCAAGCTAAGAACAGGCAGTAATATTGTACTTCACCGACAGCTGCTTGCTTACAGCTCTCGCAGTAAGAGAGAGACCGTAAAATGTGATGGCCTACGCAGTCAGTAGTGAGGTCAAAGGGACTGATGGGTCACATGCCCTGCACCTTCAACAATCAGTGAAAGGAAGCTGCTGAAGTGCCTCTGGAAAGATCTCCTGATCTTCCTGTGCCAAGATCAATATTCCACCCTAGCACTGACGAGATTTTCTCCCAAAACCTTTCGGATCACCACCCCACAATTTCATCATGTTCAACCTTATCATTTGGTTTAAATGACCTAGTATTACACAGAGGGAACCCAATGAGTAAGCTAAATATATGCCTCCTTAAATTAGGATAGAAATAGAGCACCTGAGCTTTGCTAATCACCTACATTCTAAAAGCCTAAATCAATACACTGTGTCTTGATGCGTCCATCTGTAGGGTCACATCTGTAAACACAGAGCACTTTGTTGTACCTGAAATCTGATCAAAGAAACTACCTACATACAAACCTCCGTACACACACCAACCCTCCTTCCCCCCCCCAGCAAAACTTCTACAGGCATCTTCCATTTCCTGCACTTGTGTTCCCATCCAGTCATACTGAACACAATTAACTTAGGAAAGAAGCTGGAAGTCATAGTCAATCCCCTCCCCATTCACAGTTCACCCAGCCCCACCTCCCTTTACATACAGTCACATGACTGTTGTAGATACAGTGACTGATCACTTGTAAAAGTCATACCAAAAAAGTAATAAATACGTTCAGCTATCTTTCAGTGGAATTTAGCAGCAGGAAAGAAGAGAAGCCAGCATCATTTGACCAGCCGGTTTTCCACCAGACTTCTCAGACCAAACCCTGGCTGGGATGATTTAGTGGGAGTGGTCCTGCTTTTAGCAGGAGGTTGGACTAGATGACCTCATGAGGTCCCTTCCAGCCCTATGATTCTATGACCAGCGTTCTTGGACCCTGCACTAGAAGATATATTGCAGGAAATAATTTTGCATTCACATTCTTACCCTTCAATACCCAAGGGGAAGTCCCACGTCTATATTTTATGTTTACAGTGTGTAATTTACGTTGCTTTTGAAGCCTCTTCTCTAGTTGACAACATTGTTTAATCAATTGTTATTGCTCTCTGATGTCCACAAACTGCTTCACAACACAACTGAAGTAAATGAAAGGAAGCCTCATCCCATACACCAGTATCCATCTGAGCCCGTTCTGAGATCAGTTTCATCTGTCACGGTAAATCATTCTGCACAGGGTGGGTCCAAACTTTCCTATACACTTGGAACAGAGGGTTTGCCACACAAAATCTACAGCGGAGATGCTTCCCTGAGAACTGGCACACCTCCACTGACTTAAAGTAGACGATCTGGCTCATAAAGACAAATTTACCCTAGCAGTGCCCCGTACCTGATAGAATCATAGAATCATAGAATAATAGGGTTGGAAGGGACCTCACGAGGTCATCTAGTCCAACCCCCCGCTAAAAAGCAGGAACACTCCCCCTAAATCACCCCAGCCAGGGTTTTGTCTAACCGAGCCTTAAAAATCTCCAAAGATGGAGATTCTACCACCTCCCTAGATAGCCCATTCCAATGCTTCACCACCCTCCCAGTGAGAAAGTTTTTCCTAATATCCAACCTTGACCTCCCCAGCTGTAATTTGAAACCATTGCCCCTTGTTCTGTCCTCTGTTACCCTCGAGAACAGCCTAGCTCCCTCCTCTTTAAAGCAACTCTTCAAGCAGTTGAAGGTTGCTATCAAATCTCCCCTCAGTCTTCTCTTCTGTAGACTAAATAAGCCTAGTTCCTTCAGTCTTTCCTCATAAGTCATGTGCCCCAGCCCCCTAATCATTTTTGTTGCCCTCCGCTGGACTCTTTCTAATTTGTCCACATCCTTTCTGTAGTGGGGAGCCCAAAACTGGACACAGTATTCCAGATGTGGCCTGACCAGTGTCGAATAGAGGGAAATTATCACATCCCTCGATCTGCTGGCAATACTCCTACTGATGCAGCCTAATATGCCATTGGCCTTTTTCGCAACAAGGGCACACTGTTGGCTCATATTCATCTTCCCATCCAACATAACCCCCAGGTCCTTTTCTACAGCGCTGCTACTTAGCCGATCGGTCCCCAGCCTGTAGCAGTGCATGGGATTTTTCCATCCTAAGTGCAGGACCTTGCACTTGTCTTTGTTGAACCTCATGAGGTTTCTTTCGGCCCAGTGTTCCAATTTGTCCAAGTCTCCCTGGATCCTGTCCCTGCCCTCCAGAGTATCTACCATTCCCCCCAACTTGGTGTCATCCACAATCTTACTAAGCACGCAGTCTATTCCATCATCAAGATCATTAATGAATATGTTGAATAGAACCGGCCCCAGGACCGACCCCTGGGGCACTCCACTCGTTACCGGCTGCCAACCAGACATCAAGCCACTGATTCCTACCCGCTGAGCCCGTTGATCTAACCAGTTTTCGATCCACCTTACGGTCCACTCGTCCAACCCATATTTCCTTAACTTGCCGACGAGAATGCTGTGGGAAACCGTATCAAAAGCCTTGCTAAAGTCAAGGTATACCACGTCAATGGCACTTCCCGTCATCTCATCATAGAAGGAAATCAGGTTGGTCAGGCACGATTTGCCCTTGGTGAATCCATGTTGACTGTTCCTGATCACTCTATTTTCCTCCAAGTGTTTCAGGATGGATTCCTAGAGGACCTGCTTCATGATTTTCCCAGGGATTGAGGTGAGGCTGACCGGTCTGTAGTTCCCCGGATCCTCCTTTTTCCCTTTCTTAAAGATAGGTACTATATTTGCCTTTTTCCAATCCTCCGGGACCACCCCCGTTCGCCACAAGTTCGCAAAGATAATGGCCAGTGGCTCTGCAATCACTTTCCCTAACTCCCTCAGCACCCTCGGATGCAGTTCATCCGGCCCCATGGACTTGTGCACATCCAATTTCATTAAGTATTCCCTAACCTGACTTTCCATCACCGAGGGCCGCTCTTCTCTCCATTCCACATTACCCCGTGTAGTAGCCTGGGAGCTGGCCCTCCCTGTGAAGACTGAAGTAAAAAAAGCATTGAGTACTTCAGCCTTTTCTGCATCATCCTCCACAAGGATGCCTGCCCCTTTCAGTAAGGGACCTACAACACCTCTGATCCTTTTTTTGTTGCTGATATACTTATAGAACCCCTTTCTGTTATCCTTCACATCTCTTGCTAGGTGCAACTCCAATTGTCCTTAGGCCTTTCTGATTTTATCCCTGCAGTCCCAAGCAATATCTTTATACGCCTCCCTTGTCATCTGTCCAAGCTTGTAAGCTTCCCTTTTATGTTTCAGCTCCCCGCAGAGTTCCCTGCTAAGCCACGCTGGCCGCCGTCCACATTTGCTGTTCTTTCTGCACATCAGAATGTTATCTTCCTGTGCCTTTAACAGGGTTTCTTTAAAATACAGCCAGCTGTCTTGGACACCTTTCCCCTTCAGATCAGCCTCCCATGGGACCCTGCCCATCAGCTCCCTAAGGGAGCCAAAATCTGCTTTTCTGAAGTCCAGGGTGTGTGTTCTGCTTCTTTCCTTCCTTCCATTGATCAGGATCCTGAACTCTACCATCTCATGGTCGCTGCTGCCCAGGTTGCCATTTACTTCTACTTCCCCGATCAATTCTTCTCTGTTTGTGAGCAATAGGTCTAGAGGTGCAAGGCCTCTAGTTGGTTCCTCCAGCATTTGTACTAGGAAGTTGTCCTCAATATTCTCCAAAAACTTCCTGGATTGCCTGTGCACTGCTGTATTATCTTTCCAGCAGATGTCAGGATAATTGAAGTCCCCCATAAGAACCAGGGCCTGCGACGATCTGTTAGTTGTCCATAGAATGCCTCATTCACCTCCTCTTTCTGGTCTGGCGGTCTGTAGCAGACACCCACCACAAGATCCCCCTTGTTGCATTCTCCCCTAAACTTAACCCACAAACTTTCAACCATCTTGTTTCCACTTTCATAGTGGAGCTCCGAGCAGTCATATAGCTCTTTTACATATAGCGCTACTCCTCCCCCCCCTTCTTCCCTGCCTGTCCTTCCTGAACAATTTATATCCATCCATGGCAGTGCTCCAGTCATGCAAGTTATCCCACCACGTTTCTGTTATTCCAATTATATCATAGTTCCCTGTCTGTGCCAGTACTACCAATTCTTCCTGCTTGTTTCCCAGGCTCCTCGCATTTGTGTATAAGCACCTAAGATACCGGGCCCATTGCCCTACTTTGCCCTGTCGATTCTCCCTCCTGTCGCATCTTCCTCCTTGCAATTTCTCCCGGTGTCCTCCTTCCCCACTCGCCTGAGGTATTATGACTTCATCAGGAAATAAAAAACAATTATTTGATTTCCCCACCCCCAGTTCCAACTACCCTCTTTTATTCCTGCTGTTACAGCCCCAGCACCCCCCAAGTTCCATCCCTTCCCCCAGGTTTCCCCCAGTTTCACTTACCTGTGGGCCTTGGTCACCTTCCCCATTCGAACCTAGTTTAAAGCTCTCCTCACCAGGTTAGCCAGTCTGCTTCCAAATACGCTCTTCCCCTTCCTGGATAGGTGGAGTACATCTCTGCCTAGCAGTCCTTCTTCCTGAAACAGCACCCCATGGTCAAGGAAGCCAAAGCCCTCCTGGTAACACCATCTCCGCAGCCAGGCATTTACCTCCAGGATGCATCTGTCTCTGCTCGGGCCCCTACCCTTGACCGGAAGGATCGAGGAGAACACCACCTGTGCACCGAACTCCTTCACCCGTGCTCCCAGAGCCCTGTAGTCCGCTTTGATCTGCAGAGGGTCACCTCTCGCAGTATCATTGGTTCCCACATGGATGAGTAGCATGGGGTAGTAGTCAGAGGGACGGATGATTCTCGATGGAAACTAATGATTCAGATGGAACTGATGATTCACATGGAAACTAAAAAGCCATTATGTGCGTGATTGTGAAAAAATTATCAGAAAGGAGAGTTAGCTGGGTTCTTCTCTGGCCTTTGCGGTAAACAGCTTATTTCTTGAATCATAATATCTGAGTAGCTTTTGTGGTCTATGTGGTCACAACAGCCAACTGCCAGGGTACAAGCAGCTGATAAATGCTTAGGAGGGTGCTATTTCACTTAGGCCAGTTTGAACTGGAATCAGCACCCTCTTGCTAAACTTGCTAAAAATCAATTCCTTGTTCTAATTTAAAATCTTAACTGTGAACCTGGCACTAATTTAAAATCTTAACTGTGGACCTGGCACTATTTGAAAGGGGGCATTTTAAAGGGGGCCATGCCTCCTCCTACAGAACAACTTTGTGCTGCTAATTTCCCGTACCATAATTTCGCCAGCTCCCATACAATCCCTGACCAAGAAAAGAAAAGCATGGCTTTCTATTTATGCTCCTATATATGCACACATGAGTGCGGTATAACTCTACAGGCAGTTTTCTCTTTTGTTCCAGGCCTAACATCCTCTTCCAGACCAACAGTTGGACACATCAGCACAAAAAAATGATCAAGGGAATGTGAATTCATTCGCTTTCATAACCGTCCAGTTTGAAAGGGCATAGTTCCTACTGGGAACAAACTAGGGACTTCAATTCTAGTAGCACCAACATAGGCTCTGATACAGCAAAGCACTTATGTGCAGAACGACGTACATAAACAGTCTGTCTCGACTCTTCAAATAGGTGAGGAGTTCCTTGGCTATGAAGTTTAAAAATAAGAAGTGCTTTGTTGGCTCAAAGCCCTTAGGCATTTCCATTATGAATCCTAACTCTACCATAAGAGTTGCTCCAGGCACAAACTAGACAGAAAAATGCATCTGTGACGCTGGCTGTATGAGGGGGACCGTTTATGATGTTATTTAACATCAATGTGTCAAAATTACAATTCATATGAGATATGGCATGTCAGGTACTACCATTACAAAGGTCATAATTTGATAATTATGATGATATTGTTTATGTGCATGTGTCATATTTGTATTGGAAGTTATGGATATGTTTGATATATCAGTATTTCATCTTGTGTTGTGTTTCTGGGCGACACCTCACATAGGAAGTCTGCAGCAGTAGCTACTTGATGGCCCATTAAGAAAATGTGAAAATACAATAAACCCAGAGAAAAAACCCAGAGGCTACACCTTATGAGTCACCAGGACTTACTCATGTGATCCTGGACTCCATCTCATTTCCAAAATTTCCACAAGCAGTATGGAAAAGGCCAAGGAACATAAATGGCAGCTGCCGCACATCCATTTTTTTTTTTTTTTTATTTCAATCAGCTTTCACCTAACCTCTGGATCAACTAATCTACAAATGAAGCTGTGAAGCAAAGGACTGAGACCCACCCAGGTACTGGATGTACACCAGAGGGGTTATACAAGCCTGCAGACTCCACAATTCTACTGGAGACTTGTGTATATTTAGACTTTCAAATCATTTGTATGTATCTGTTTGTTTTAATCATTTAATATTTCTCTTTTAGCTTGTTTCTTCCCTTTTATAACAAACCTTTAGTTCTAGTTACTAAAGGATTGGCTGGCAGAATTGTAATTTGGGTAAAATCCAAAATTATATTGATTTGGTAAAGTGGCTGACCCTTTGGGGTCAGGAGAACCTTTCTGGTAAAGAGAGTGGAGTTTTAAATAACTGCTCTCTTGTCTGGACTTCGCGGCTGACTGGGAGCCTGAGGTTGAACTGCAGTACACGGGCCTGTGTATATTTGTTTTGGCTTCTTGATAACCAGTGTGGGGAATCAGAAGCATCATTTGTGGCTTGTTGGGAAGTCTGACTTCAGTGTCACCCACCACTGCTGGAAGAATCTGCTCTCCTTCTGCAGCCTGCCCTGACTTTGGCATTTTCAAGTGGTCTACCCTAGGCACGGACAGGTCACAGCATCTGCTCAGAATTTTTTTTTTAAAGAAATCTTATTTGCCACTTTTCATTTATAGAAGTCCAAAACAAAAAGCTTTTGTGGATGCTTGTTTAAACTTCGCTAAACAAACAGCTTTGTTCTTCAAATACAATTTTTAGGGCTACAATTGTTCTTAATATATTAAGCTGCCTCCTTTTGCTATATTAAAAGTATATATTAACCCTCACATCATATCACTGGAAAATCAAACAGTTCTCGTGCCTGCAATTAACTTTAATGTTTTTAAAGTTAGGTATAGGAATATTGCAATGGCTCCATGCTATGAGCTGATGCAAAAAGAACCTGATATACTCATGGCCCTGATCCTATAAGCACTTAAACAAGAGAATAGCATTCCGTTCACAAGTAATTCCACTGAATTCAGGTGGGCTACAAACTTGAATATTTATACTTCCAATAGTGTGTGCAGGTTCAGGGCTTACGTGGGCTAAAACATTCCCAAATGGTATATACACAGGGATTAGATTAACTGTGAAATTCAATCTTGGAAATTATGTCCACCTTTTAAAATCTCTAACAAGGGCTCTAAATGATATATCAAAGCTCTACAGTCCCTTTCCATATAACACATGCCTTATGCAGTAGTCTTCACAGCTCTCACCAATTAAGCAGAGTTAAGACAGTTAGAACTCCCAGGAACATCCACGTAGACACAAGTGAAGTTAAGAATTTAAAAGGGGGCATGCTTCCCATCTGAGTCAGGATCAAATAAATGGTGCCAGGGACACTTAAGAGACACACCAGAACTAGGTCCACAGCAGTTTTTGACATTAAGGATCCAACAGCATTTTGCATTAGCCAAATTCCAGAGGAGGTAATTACATTCTACCTTCTTGAATTCCCCCTGGATTTCTGCAGGCAAGTCAACTAATCCCTAGTATCCCTTGCCAGCAGCACAGCAGCATTGCAAAGTTTCATTAATCTGTGCAATTCATTTTGAGCGCCCTGGATGAAAATGTTATTTAAGTGAAAGGCTTTGTTTAAAAAAAAATCTTAAAGAAAATCCCCCTCCCCATTATTCATATATTTAAGACTCAATCCTGCACAGTGCTTAACAGCCTCACTAATCTTCCCATCTTCTTAGAACCCACTGTGTGGGGAAGCCAAGGCAGGAGTAGGTGGAGGGCACCCTGTACCTTTTACTTCCCTGAGCAAGTGCATAGGCCTGCTAATGAGCTCACTGGTTAGCCAACGAACTCTGCTGTTGAACCATCCATGTCCCGTCCATCCTCAGGCTCCAATTTTGAATATATCTTTGGAAAGTTTTCACCCCTTTGTTCCACCCTGGGAAGAGACCCTGTGACCAGAAACACCAGTTCAAACTTTCATAGACTCTAAGGTCAGAAGGGACCATTAAGATCAGTGACCTGGCCTCTCCATTATTTATTATTATTATTATTAATCAAACTTTCTTTTCTGCATTGTAAACACGGTATTTTAAAGCCTTTGTTTTGTTGCTAAAACAAACAAGGAGTCCTGTGGCACTTTTAAAGACTAACAGATTTATTTATCACATGAGCTTTCATGGGAGAAAATCCCACTTCATCAGATGCTTTGAAGATGGGAAATTTACAGAATGGGAGGAAATTAAATGCAAGGGAGTGTATGACACAAGATCAGGTCAGGATGTAACAGCAAATCAAAATAGATGTTAGGATTCAAACACTGGGGAACAGCACATAGAGGAAAGTGAGGTCAAATCACCTGTTGTAATGAGAAAAAAAATCCGTAATCCCTAGTTAAGATTCTGGTGGTATGTCTGTCTTGATTTGTTCCTCTGCTGCTTCAGGGAGTTTCTTGAGTAGGTGGCGTAGTTCCTTTTGGTATTCCTCAGTGGGGTCAGAAAGAAGTGGTTCGTAGAATGTTGTTTTGAGAGTTGTTTATAAGCCTCCTGATCGTAATCCAATTTAATCATGACGACAGAGCCTCCTTTGTCAGCCTCCTTAATAATAATGTCAGAGTTGTTTCTGAGGGTCTGGGTGGCTTTGCACTCTGCATGGCTGAGGTTATGGTGTAAGGGATGTTGTTCGTCCACAATTTCAGCCTTTGCACAGTGGCAGAAACAATCTATGTAGAAGTCTAGTCTGTTGTTCCAACCATCAGGAGGAGAACACATTGAATATTTTTTCTTGCAGTGTTGAGACGAAGGTATCTGCAGGTCATTGTATTCTTTATGGTTGCATTGTAATATTCCTTGAGTCTGAGACAGCGAAAATAGGTCCCCAGGTCACCACAGAATTGTATCTTAACGTGGTGGGGGGTGGGGGGGTGGAGTAGAAAGAAAGTCCCCAAGACAGCACAGATTCCTCTGCTGGAGTAAGTGTGTAGCCCGAAAGATTAACAATGTTGTTAGCTGGGTTGAAGGTGTTGCTGTCCATAGGAGTTTACAGAGTTTGTTGTCTTTTTTCTTCTGTAGGAAAGACAAGTGTGTGTTGTAGATGGATTTTCTCTTTTTTGTGAAGTTCAGCCATGTGGAAGAATGTGTTGGAGGTTGGTTTTGTACGAGAGATTCCAGTATTGAGAGTTCATTTTTAATTTTCTTCTGTTTGCTGTACAGGACACTGATTAGGTGGTTTTTTAGTTTCTGTGAGAGTTTATGGCACAATCTCTCACTATAACCTGTGTAATATGTCGATTGTAATGGATTCTTTACCTTTAGTCCGTTAGGTTTAATGTCCAATTGTTTGCATTTGGAAAGGAAGATGATGTCTGTCTGAATCTGTGCGAGTTGTTTCATGAAGTTGATGGATTTCCACTTCAAACGGCTTTATTCAGTGCCTTGCATGTTAACAAGTTCCAAAGGGGTAGCCGTGTTAGTCTAGGTCAGCAAAACAAACAAGGAGCCCTGTGGCACTTTTAAAGACTAACAAATGTATTTATCGCATGAGCTTTCGTGGGAGAAAATCCCACTTCGTCAGATGCTTTGAAGATGGGGAACTTACAGAGTGGGTGGAAATTAAATGCAGGGAAATGTATGACACAGGATCAGGTCAGGCTGTAACAGCAAATCAAAACAGGTGTTTTACTGCTGATGCTGCTTTTTCAGATGCTGGGTTTTTTTAATTTCACTAAATGAATCAACGTTTTGAAGTCTCTCGAACTATGAATAGTCACTTACATTCTTAAATCTAAAAATGTAATCTAAAAAGTACAATGTTAAGCAAATTTTAGCACGCGTATTTTTTTTTTTTTTAATTACAGCTTACATTAATTTACAGGAGTCCTTTCATTCTGAGGACACTTTCATCTTCCTGATTGCCAAAGCAATGAATATGGATGCCCCTTGAATGGGGCTGTGAAAGACTTCTCCCACCAGTGTCTATGTTATGGTTGGGGTGATCTCTCATAAGTTTATTAGCATAAATGTAGGTTCTTTTATTGATTTTAATATATGTATTTTCTGTAGTGCTTTTATCTTAAGAATAAAGTAGGCTTGCATAGGAAGTACTGTGAGATACCTTAGGATGGTGAGCAATTACCCTGTCGCTAGTCTCTGAAGGGAAAGAAAGCAGGCCAGCTTAGGCAAAGTCCCTTGCTGGGATATCACAGGATCGTCTGCAGACCGTGCAGCCTGGAACTACCCACGCTGGGTAGGGAGTGAGACATGTGTCTCACCCAAGAGGGGTGACAGCTGTGGATCCATCCTAGAATGCGTGTCCATGCTGGATCATGAATGGGGAATACAGGTGCAGTTGCCCTGAGCTGACAGACCTTTCTTTGTTTCCCTTCACCTATTACTTATGCAACACTAAGTGGGAAGCGTGCTGGTATTTTATAAGGTAGCACAGCACAGGTCCAAAGAATGCTCCCTAAGTAATAATACATCTGCTTCCTTAAGCGCATAGCCACTAGGGGACTGACTGAGAAGAGTCAGCTTCTGTCCTGCCTGTCCCGCAAGCAAAGTATAAGATTTCTTTAGAAAGCTACAGCAAATGACACTCAAAGTTTCTAGGTTGACGATTATGACGGAACCCCCCCTGAAAAACGGTCTGGTTGTGGAACCAATGGGCTTCTACAGACCTGAAACCCTCTCAAAGTATTGGTTTCTACAGAAAGATCCACTGATGACACCATCTTGGGATTAAGAAGCGATTCCAGTGCTGAGAGGAAATTAGATGGTGTTCCATCACCATGGCTTGTCATGCCAAGACCTGCGGTTGTCATTTATCTCAAATAATTCCCTGGGAATACAGGATGTTGACGTGGGCACCGCATCAGTGTTCAAGTGTTTGTCTAGGTTGTATTTACATTTGGCATCGTTCTGTAGCTTCCACTTGATCATACTCTCAACAGTCTTTGCCACCCCAGCTGTCACTCGATTTAGAGTATACCAGTGTTTCCATTCAAAGTCAGCACCTACAGGAGTAGTTCTGTAGGAAACACGTATTCCAAGACCATTGGCATTTCCTGCTAGTTTGTTAGTCTGTGGCCTTCCACAGGGATATTTTGGGATAAAGAATTTTCAGAGGCTTCTGGACTTCAGCCTCAGTGGAGTTTGCCACTGACTTTCTGACCATTCACCACAACAAAGAAACATTGGTTTCAAGCAAAGAAATTATCTGGACCATCTTTCTATTTCTCAAAATTCCAGTGTCAGTTTCAATACAAGAAAAGGACAGTTCACAGTATTGAAAGCAACTGACACTTCAGCAATCAGAGCCCCTGTAATTTTGCAGGTTTGGAAGCCATCTTTGATATACTGAGTTAGGTTTACAACCCAGGGGGTTTATGTGAGTTGAATAGTGCAGTCACTTTGTCCTGATTCCACAGCCTGGGTATCTGCTTCGTTTTCATGCAAGAGTTAAATAAATCAAGTAGCCACTTCTGGGCTCTCATCCAGAGGTGTAGTAATAATTCATTAAATATACCAGCTGTCTTTCTACTTTTCAGGGTTTTTATAGCTATTGTAAGCTCTCCAGTACAGCTCCTCATTGTGGACTTTGCTGTCTATGAGCAGTGAGTAAAGTTTCTACTAGACTTGTTTCTTTCTGCACTTTGCTTTGTGGCCTGGTTTACCACTTAGGTTGAGGAGGTGCACGACTCAGTTGGGAGACATTGCAGCAATGTGCTTTGGTTACTATCCATTAGAGTCCAGCTTGCAAATGGTGGTCTTGCTTTTTTCTTACTATGGCACAGGTCTGTTGTGTCAATCAGCTCTTGCAAGTGCCACACAGCTTGTTTCCAATCTCTCTTAGAAGCGTTTCCCCAGACTCAAAGGTTTCTTCACCAAAGGGATCCAAGTCATACAGTTGTAACTATCTCTTTTATAGTTTGCTTGTTTGTTCTGAAAGCTCAGGTTCATATAGTGTCTGACATCCCCTAGGGATGTTCTTGTGGCCAGTCTTCCACATCAGGTAGACAAATTCTCCATAGTGTCAGAGTAATCTTACAGATGATGTTCAACTGATGGCCACTGTCACCCTTGTATATGTTCTGCCTGAGAATCCCAACTGTGCGTCCCACTGATTCTACAAAACAAGGCAAAATTTTGGAACCATCCTTTGCTATCTGCCCTTTTTTGGAGTAATTTTCCCCTTTTGTTCTGCTCCTTTTTTCGTTTCAAGTATTTTACTATCCTCTTTGCTTTCCTTGTTCTCTTTCTGCCCCTCTTCTTCCCTATTCACAGCCAAAGCCCAGGAGATGCCAATCACTTTTGTGAAGGCCATGAAAGCAGAAGGCACATAAGCAAAGACTTCTAGCTAGATCTTTGTTTGTATCTCTGGGTTTCTGATCCTGGATTACACTTTGAAAACATTAAGGCAGATTGGCACTAAAATATAAACTGACAACATTCCTTTCTTTTTTACCATGTGCATATCGATCCAGTTATTGTATCCACATGTATATGCATGTGCGGATGTGTATGAGAGAGAAAATGATTCAAAGTGAAAATGTATTGCGATAATGGGACAGCATATCACCATGCATGTTATATTGTCCTTCAGGGACAGATTTACTGTTTTCCCCTCTTTGGAGCTGATTCTCCTCTGACTTACTCTGATACAAATCAAGATTAACTCCAGTGAAGTCAACTGATGTGGATCTGCTATGAAATCAGAACGAGTCCACTTAGCAGAACCTTATTCTTTCAATAGTCTCAATGAAATCAGTGTAACTAAAGGTGGCAAAACGTGGCCCGTGATGAAGTTTTTATACATCTAAATGTAGAGCACTTTATTGTATAATGAGAACTAAGAGAAGAGAGAAAAGATCTAAAGTGAAAGCAGCAAGCACAAAAAGATTATACCCATCTACAATTATAATGGAATATAACCTGATGCCTCAATCGGGCGTTTCCAGACTTTGGTGAGTTTCATTACTGTTCCATTTCTTTCAGCTGCTACTTTTTTTCTCCCACATGCACTAACTGCCTGCTATTTCTTCCTGGGCTGCACTCTCTGGAAACAGAAGTGACTCCAACTAATTGACAGTTCTGAAAATATACCACGAAATGTCTGCACACTACAAATGGAAAATATGCACCTAACCATAAGACAAACCAATATTCAGATATATTCATATTGACATTATTTTAATCACTGGATTTAACTTTGGAGGCCAAATTCTATCCATATTGCTTTTAGGGCATAAATCCACCAACTTCAATGGGCTTCCAATCAGGCCCATATTAAAAAGTCCTATAGAATGTAATAAGGATTAAACCTAGAGGGTTCTATAGAAATTTAACAGCGTTCTACAAAGTCATTAAAAGTTACAGGGTTTTAAAATAAAGAATGAGAGCCTTTCTAAAGTTTTTTAAATGGCCTATAGAAATCCATAGCAGGGATCTAGTTCTTTATTTAATTCTATGGGTTAATCCAAAAAGTTTACAGAAAAGTGGATGTTTCCAGTAAATTCTATAAGACTTTTCCGTAACGGTTACACATCCATGCAAGCTCATTATTTTTAATATGGGTATGATGGAGGGCAGACTCTGGCTCTCTGTGTGCATAATGCAGCATGCCAATTCGATATCTTTTTCAGATGCTAAATAAAGTAATACCGTCTAAGCACACTGCACAATAGGTAACTCCTTTGCTAGGCTAAAAGCATTAACATTGCTTGCTGGCAGCTCTCTCTATGGATACCTTGACTCATGCTTCAGCTTTGTGCTAGAAATATTTTGTCTTGACTATAGGCTATGAAACTGCACACTGTACTCCTGGTATGCAACCTGGGAGAGATTTCAGTGCCAGGCGACTAGTGAATAGGGGTAAACCCTACCTGCTTTTTTTGATTTAGCACATCCCTTTTCTGATAGACGTGTTAGCATCACTGCACTTTGAACTTCACTTTTCCAGTAGCAGGCAGTTATTATGGAACTGCTTCACCCAAAATTGCATTTCAAGCATTTAATTTTGTCATCTACATAAATCTTCACATAGACTTAGCTTCCAGGTCACTATCAGATGACAACATCAATACTGAATGAAAGCGCTACTCGCTGCAGATAGTGTTCTCATCAGAAACCTCAGGCCTTAATTGCTGGAGCCCTGCGTGCATGCAACAGTGTGGATCTGCATCTGCAAGAATCAACTTACATACGACCCGCCATCCACAGTCTCTCTCTTCTATGGTGTCCTCATCCACAAAGCACCCACAGCTCTGGGACACACAGACTTGTTTGGAGGCCAGTCCTGCTGCAGCCACAGCCACTGATCAGCTGCTCTGGGGCCAGCCGCTCCAAGAAGCTGCCAAACAGCTGACTGGTAGGGCCCCACAGAAATTACTCTCTCTCTCTCTTTCTCGGTGCCTCAGTCAAAATTGATTATTACTATTATTAGATTCCTAAGGCACCCCTCAATACTAGAGTATCTGAGGGCCATTTAGCTAAGACAAGACAATACTTTGCTAAGTATCAGGCCCTGTCTGCCCCAATTTGCAGTGCTGAGCACCCACAATTGCAAGTGAAATCAATGGGAGCTATATACTGTGCCCCTTCAATTTAGATTGTAAGTTCCTTCGGGCAGGGACTTTGTATAACTACTGTACTTCTCAATTTCACCTTTCCTGAGGCTAAAACATACTAGAAGGGAAAGAGAAACAAAGGTATCTATAACAGAACACAGTGAAGTCAACACACACACACCTGCCCCTATAACAATAATTTTGTCAGGTACTGACAACACAAATAAGCCTTCAAATTCACACACTATGGAACTCTCAGCAGAGTCCAAGGTCTGATTAATGCTCTGCCTTCCTGGACCTGGGTGTGAGATGAAGCATAAGGCTGAGAGAAATTATCTTCTCAGGATTTAAACTTCTATTGTGGTGAAATTAGCACCGCTCATTTTCAAAACCAATATAATAACTATCTCTTTTATAGTGACAAAATAAACTTTTTTTCACTTAAACCCAAACTCCAAACAGAGCAACCAACAAAGGTTCAGATTTTGCAGAATGAATAGCAATCTCCTTCCATTTCATACCCTCACCTGTGGTAACATGTTCTCTCAGGTTTACAGCGCTTGTCCATGGCTGCAAGCTGTGTAATAGATATCCCTCTCTACGTGAGAGTGATACTAGTTTTGCCTCTCACAGTGGAAGATCAGTAGCAGAAAGATCTATTTTTGTTTTCTTTACCGTGGGGAAAGAGAGGAGTCGGTGCTGTTTGACGCCACGCCTGAAACACAACAAAACATTAAGGAACTCTTCCCCAGGAGAACAGAAAGGGGTTTCCATTCCTTCAGAACTGTGCTCACAATTCTTCAGGCCTAAACTTTCCGTGCATGTAACTCTCTGCGGTTAGGTTTTTGTAAAGCCAAAAACTCGGAATTGGGCACTCAGTATATGCAGAGTTGTAGTTTGTGTGCCAAACTCTGAAATTCTGCATGCATAGAAACTTAGGGCCAGACCCTCAAATTCAGCTGAGCTACAAGGGGCACTGAAACCTATTGTGTTGGAAGATCAGAATCACAGGTGCCTTTAAAATACCTTTTAACACCTACACACACACCTTCCCCAATCCTGGGAGAGCTGGGAATTGGTTTAAGCTCCAGCACAATTTAGAGGAGCCTCCAGGCTGCTCTAACCTACCCTGGCTATAACAATTCCAAATAGGCCACTATACAACTAGGGATTGTCAGAGTGTTAAGTGCACTGGTCATGCTTCATACACGAGGGGAATCCTTAGTTGCCCTGTTAAAGCGACTCTGTGCCCCTTTTGCATGGCATGGGAATAGCACAAACGGGACAGAGGGAAGATGAAGAATCTGTCCTTTAAAACATGTGAAATTGTAGGTGTGATTTTTAATAAGCTACTGTCAATAATTTGCCTCCAAAAGATAATTAGTTCTGATTTTCATAAAATACATCTAAAAAATAAGCTTGTCAACTCTAGATACCAGGCTGTTTATAAAAGGCAGCTTTCACACTGGATAAGGACTCTGAACTACTGTGCATTCTTTCAGTTAGCAACACTAATCTAATCAAACAACATTGACTTGTCTAAGCAGAAACTTATCTCGGATCATTAAAAATAGTGTAGATTGTAACTGGCTTTAATACCAATGCCTGACAGTATTATTGCAGCGATATAAACATAGCAACTGTACCATAATTAAAACACACAGTTTTGTAAGTGAGGAGGACATTATAAATAACATGACTAATTACAGTACCTATCATCTTAGTTTACCTCACCACACTACCAAACAATGTAACTCCACAATAGCAGTTATTGAATTTATAGCACAGTGCCATCTAAAAAATTTAAAACTCAGCAACTTCACATTTCTAGATGAAAGATCAGAATTGAGGATATAAATGATCATGCACATAAAAACACACAAGTGAACAAGCAAACCTCCCTCAGCAGCAATTAATGCTATGTATAGACACTGCAGCTGGGTCATGCATTCTGATTTAGATTCCAATGCTGAAGATGGTACAGAGATTCCCTGTCTCCTCCCCTGGGCCCTTCCTCTTAGCATTGAATGTGGAGAGAGAGAGAGACCATGGTCAACATTTTCAGAAGTGAGTAATTATTTCAGACACCGGGTGCCCCTCTTAAGACACCTACAAGGTGCCTGATTTCAAAAACTATTGACCACCCATTTTATGAAAGTCAGGTCCCTTTAAGTTGTCTATTGCAGAATAACTCCTCCCTTTTGAAACCTTGGCCCTTGCTTTCAGTCTCACCCTGTAAGATCAGGGTAACCACCACGTTATGACAAGTTCCAAAGGTAATCGTGTTAGTCTAGTCCAGCAAAACAAACAGAGTCCAGTGGCTCTTTTAAAAACTAACAAACATTGTTCATCTTTAAAAGTGCCACTAGACTCCTTGTTTATTTCACCACATTATTCATATGGATGATCCAACAAGGTCTCTTGCCACAAGTCAAGTTCATAATGTTTTGGAACTGATTTCTTTGGGCACATTCCGGCCTTTTTTTCAGTCACAGGGACAAATGCAGTACAGTGGTAAGAGCCAGGTAATCAGGACTCTTGGGCTATGTCTACATTGGTTAATTTAAGTCGACTTAACTAAGTCGACTTAACTAAGTCGACTTAGTGTGTCTACACTTAAAATTAAAGTCGACTTAAAGGGGAACTTAGAAAGTCGACCTAGAGCGTCCACACTGGATGCCTAGGTCGACTTCTAGGGGCTATGGGACATGTCCACGGGGGCGGGGAGAGGGCACCCCTTGCCCAATGCCAGGGGGCTCAGCCTTTGCCCCATTATACATGGGTATAATGGGGAAAAGGGGGACAGGGACCCTGACAGGGCATAGGGGCAGGGTGGGCAGGGCTCTGCCCTGCCCTGTGGGGGGGCATGCCAGGCTCCCCTTGTGCCCCCCCATCAGGGAGGGCATTGGTGTAGCCCTGGGGTAGCCCTAAGTCGACTTAGGGCTACCCCATGTCTACACTGGCTTAAGTCGATTCTAGGGAGTCGACTTAAGCCTTAGGTCGATTAGGAAGGAGGTGTTAGAAAGTCGACTTAATTTTAATTAAGTCGACTTTATTTTCCTTAAGTCGACTTAAGGAAATTGTAGTGTAGATGCAGGGTAAATTAAGTCAACTTAAGCAAGCTTAAGTCGAGTTAATTTACCAGTGTAGACTCAGCCTTGGTGTCTATTACAACCTCTGACACTGACTCACTTTGAGACCTTGCACAAATCCTTTTGCTTCTCTATACTTCAATCTACCCAGCTCTAAATGAAGCATAGTTATACTTATCTACATTTAAGGTACGGCTTAATTAATGTATCCATGCAAAGTGCTTTGAGATCCTCAGATGCTGATACTTTTAGAAATTTTTTATTATATTATAAAATACTGGAGCAGGCTAATAGGGTTCAATAGAAAATTAACACATTTTCTATAAAGTTACTAAAAAGCTACAGAATTCAATACTGAATTATATCATTGCTATAGGTTTCATGAACCATTTTATAGGATTCTCTAGAAGGCTAGAAGTCTATTGAATTCTACAGGCTAGCCCAAAGACTACAAAAATTTGTCCGTTTCTATTAAATTCCATTAGACTTTTCCATAAAGGAAGGTCCTCATGATGTAAAGCAAGTCTGCAATCATACAGACACACAGTGCTGGCACTTTGATGTTACTCTGCCTTTCTCAGTTATTTAACTCACTATAAATACACTGAAATTCTGCTTGTTCAGCTGAGTAAGATATAAAATGTACCGCTGACCACAGAAATGGAAGTGTTCTGCATGCATCAATGCAAGCACTAAGACCAAAATTTTCAAACCTTGATGTCTCAAGCTTACTTCTTACTTAGGCTCTTACTTCTATTTTTGGTGTCTAAATAAAAGTGACTTGATTCTGAAAAGGGTGGGACACCTACAACTCAAATTAGTGGGAGCTGTTGGGTCATGGGCACTTCTGAAAACCAAGCCATTTAGATCTAAATATCCATCTGGAAACTGAACTTCAAGCACCATGCCTTGAAACTATTGGTTTCATCGAAAAAATTGAACAAAACAGCTTTCCTCTGGTGCCCCATACCACCCATCAATGTCATGCCCATTGGCACCACCATGGCCAATCCTGCATTCCTTATTCAGTCAAAATAGTCACCAAAATGAAATAGTGTATAATGCAAATAAAGACTCGGAGTTTGTGCCATAAGTGCCCTAAAACTCCATCTCTCTCTCACCCATCCCACTTCAACAGATACATTTGCCAGACCTGTAAACTCAGCTATTCCAAAACATCTCTTCCAATCTTTATTTATTTTGTTTTATTTTATCAATTTTCTGCTCCGGCCACCTGTCTTGCCAATAGGAATCCTGACCTGGCATTAAAAAGCTGCATTGCTAGAAAGTTGAAGAAATTAGTGTCTGAGGTATAAAATTGATTTCACAGCTAGGATTCTGATTCCAAAAAATCTGGTGCACATTCCCAAAGTTGCACATGCAGCCTTTTGTTCTACATAGCAATTAACACTTACAACATACTCAACTCACTCCTAGCAACACTCAAACCCAACAAACATGACTGCCACCATCTCTTATCCTAGCCAGACTGCTGAAATGGAGAATAAGATTACGCCTGAGTAAGGAAAACAGAAGCTGGTCTCCTTCTGTCACTGATGACTAACTCTAGTGTCTCTCTAGTTAGGCCATTATTATGTGGTGAGGGCAGTCCTGTTGCCAAATGAACTTCCTGTATCAAGGGATGATCTATTCAGAAGATAATCTTGTTATGATGGCCTTGTTAATGGATATCCTCTTTGGCGACTCATCCCATCAACAGTTTTATGTGGATTTTGCAACTTGTGGCTGTAATACAGCAGAAAACAACCACGGCCTTCCAGGTCACGAGTCCTGGGATGCTGGCTCTGCGCTAGCCGATCTGTTCAGGGAGGGTGCTCCATTTTACCCTTCGGGATTATATTATTAGTCGCAGGCTTAAAATGATTTACATTAGCAAGTCCGCCTCCCCCCAAGAAAACAACCAACCATCTGACACCTGCACTAATGATACCCTTAGGTGGGATATTGCACAGTGCTAAAAGCCGCACGAAAGATCTACCAAAAATACTTTCTTGGAATAGGGACCAGTTTCCCCAGCTGCACCACTAGGAAATACAGCAGAATTCCCATGGACCGACAGCTGTGAAGGCTTCTTTCTGCTCGTTCCCGCTGCCTTCAGACTATAGCTGGATTTAAGTCATAAATCCCACATATAGTCGTCCTCTGTGTATAGCAGTCACATTTTCCCGTAGACCACACTCACACGTCTCTTCCTTGTTTCCAGAGGCAAGAGGCCTCAGTTGATTTCTCAGGCTCCCTCTAGGAACCACTAACAATTTACAGTCTGGGTCTGTGACAGGTTCAGTCTAATAGCTGGTGCCTGATCACAAAAATTTTAGACACTACCTATGATGCAAAAACCCCCACAAAAAACAAACAAACCACAAAAATCCCATATCTAATTATTCCCCTGGCATCAGATGACTATGGAACCCATTTCTGCCCCAGTGAAAGCACAATGCTCTTGGAATCAATCACTTCTAATGACTCTGAAGCACCCAGTATCTTACGAGCACAAACCCCTAGAAAATAACTGGTAGGAAACCATCATTCATTTGCAGGCAGAACAAACTACCTGACCTTTCTCTACACCTCTATGATGGTATAAATGCCATTTAGGAAATCAAGCTTCTGGGTGGAATGGAGTGGGACAGGTTTAATACCTTTCATGAATGTAAAAAACAATGACAAAAAGAATCACATTGTAAAAGCTGAATGAAATAAGAGAAGGATCAGGGTTCCAAAGGGCCTCTGACAATGCATCTGGAAAATGTGCAAATGCACTTTGTGCATGCAAAGTCTCTGCATTTTTTCACTCACACGAGCTTATGGGTGTAAGTGCAAGATGAGTTCCCAGCAGGGCACACAAATACTCACATGCAAAGATAAATACATATATCGTGGACACGCATCGTTTTAGAGGCCATCTTGGAAAATATGGCTGAAAGGTCTGAATTAAACTGAGAGCAGCAAGTTGTTTGGCTACTGTAGGCCAAATTTTGCCCACACACATTTCTTTTCAAAATGTAGCTCCTTACATAGAACTTTTCATCTGCAGAGCTCAAAGGATTTTACAAAGGAAGGTAATTGTTATTGCTATCAGAACCGGAGGCACAAAGAAATGGACTGATTTGCCAACCCTCCCATGCACAAAGATTTGAACATTTGGGGAAGGAGAGAATGAAAGGGGAAACTCTGCGCTGTTTCTAGTTCCCCACTCACTTCCCTCCCCCAGCCACCCCCACACACATCAGCATCCCTCAGGTGCTCTGCTCAAACGTGATGTTTCCTGGAGCCATGATCTCTGGGTCCAGTCATAAAATGAAGCTTCTTATAGCTGATTGAGACTACAGTACCGAGAAGAAAGGATGAGACCCCTCAGCTTCCTTAAGAGCACATATGGGACAGAAGCTTATTTGCATTTGGCTCAAATAAATCAGCAGAAGAGCAGAACCTGAACGAGAAGGAAACTCCCCCAAATTAAAAGTTATTCCAGCCTCCTCTGAATAGAAACGTTGTGTATTACACATTTATAATAGCGATTGTAAGAATTTAATTATGGGCAGCAAAATACCACAGACTACCTCTGCTCAAAAGCTATGGTTCTACCCACATACCCCATGTCAAAGCTCCAGAGAGGGTGGAGGGCACAATTACGTGCCCACCATAATAAGGATGGCGTGCATGAGGAACTCAGAGCTGGGAGACACCCTCCACCCTCACTCAAGCTAGAGAAGAGCTGGTGTGTCATTTAATTATTACTATTTATTTGGTAGCACAAGCTGTTGCCCTACTCATCCCATAGAACACCCTAATTAAGAGGCTGCTTAGGTTACAGCAAAAAGAACTTTGCCATGCGAACAGAAAGGACTTCTCTCTCTGCCTCTAATACAAAGTTACAGAATAAAAGAAAATATAGAGAGGAAGAGAAGCTGCAAAACCTGCAGAGGTGTTTTCACTCCACTGATAATACAAATTATTCTGCAATTACAAGGACACTACAACAGGAACCAACCCATGCAGGAATCACTCCAGACCTGAGCCTGACCCCTGAGTGCAACAGAGGTTTCAGTTGAAATGATCTTTAAAAGCCAGCTCCTGTATTATGGTGCCTCTGAGGTGATGGTACCACAGACCCAGAGTGAGAGGGAACAGAGCCTGAAAAGCCTGCTGGCAGGTATCAGCAAATCCTTCTCTTTTTTCATGGAGGAAGGGTCAGCTCAAGGAAGCCCCAGTTGGCTTGCCCCTTACCAGACACCAGTTCTCAAACCAGTCAGCCCTGCCCACAGCAGACCTGTTCATGAACTTCCCATAAAAGAGACTGGACCTCCTTAAGGCGAAGCTCTTCGGCTCCCAGTAAAGAGGCAAGTGCAAGATGGCAGGGCATGAGGAGGGAGGAGATGGATAAATATATATTTTGTCCTTCTTTCTCTCTCACAAAGGGTCAGTTTGATCAGACCCACTCTCTCTCCCCTGTTGCTGCGCTAGACTGAAAAGGGAAAGAGTCTCTTCAGAGTTAGCCGCATGAATGCTGGTGCTACTCTACCCTTCAAACCAAGAACTCAAGAAGATCTGGAGAGAACCTAGGTGATTATTTTACCCTCATGTAAATCGAAAGAAAGTCTACTGGAGTTCATGGAGTTACACCAGCATCAGACCAACACGAGAGGACAAGCTGGCCCTCAATCTGAGGGCAAATCTGCCAGCAATTTCACAGGGAGTTCAACATCCAGAACAAGGAGACTATGGCTTCAAAAACCTTCATTAGCAACAACAATGGGATGAGAGAAATTTCTGAAGAGTCAGAGTCCGAACAGATTTATTCTGATGACACGGAGGCATTAATTTACCATACTACTTTTCACTTCCACTGTATAATTCTCATGTACACAAGCATGGAACTCACCGCCCACTTCACATAACCCATGCTAACACCGAAAGGTGCTCTATCCCACCCAGTGAGTGGCTATACCATGTACAACAGCTTACGAGCCTGCTATTGCTTCCCAGAGTACAGAACTAGTCCTGCAGCAGACAGGAGAGGGTCATGCTTTCAGTCCTAAAGTTGCCAGTGTCAATCTTCTGCAGAAGACCCAACCAGCAGCAAAGACATAATAACCAAATGCAGTCATGCAGACTTATGCTTTGTTTCTTTTACAAACTGCATTACAGTATATTTACTACTGTAGCAAAGTGTAAGAAGAAATAAGCAACACTAAATTGCACTTGTCAAAAGACATATAAATGGATCTACAATAACTATATAGAGTATCAACATATACTATATATTTTTGCCTGGTATCTTTGTGATAGAAAGGCCAATTTTTCTAACCTGCCATTTTAAAAGAAATTGCAACCTGCATTGGATTCCCCATCTTTAGTACTAATTAATATGATTCTAACTCTCTAAGAAAGCATCAGTGACTTGGAACAGCACTTTGGGCCGACATTTGGGGAAGATGTGCAACTATTATGGTGGGGAAGCAACCAACTTTTATTTTTCAGGCATTTCTGCTCACTGCAAACCTTGTTCATTCTGAAGAGCAGCCTCTGACATGTATGAATATAATCTGTTGTGATTTAAATACTAGACTCACCAAACATCATTGTCAAGTCATTAGCGCAGCACATTCTTCTTCCATGACCATGCTCCATCTAAGATGTGTGACCTGGTGCTTCTTCAAAGCTCATGTGAGAGGAGCTGTGTTGGCCTTTCTACATTGGATATTGTCTGCAGAGACTGTCAAGATGTGAACCAGTTGCCTGGGTAGGCAGCTGGAGTTGAAAACTCCTGGAGCTGTGCCAGCACCTTATTACCCAATTGCCACAAAAGGATTTCCTCTTTTTTGCAATGATCCAAACCCATTTCCAGAGACATATATTACACCCAGGGGCCAAACATAAAAAGTGTTACTCATTCCAGGTCTGCTCCAAAACTCCCTGACTCCAATTAGTATCAATGGGCTTTGGATCTAGCTCATACTCTTTTGGTGAGCATCCAGCCCACTAGGATGAAGAAATTTACAACAGAGCAGTAAGTTTTGGCAGCTCACCAACAACACACAGTAGCTTACTTGTTTGCCTGATATGCAGGTTTCCAGCTAGAACAATATTTTGCCATATTTCTTTCTCTATCATGGGATTTAAAGCTGGCAGCCCCATAAGGCTTTGAAATAAACTTCACGAAGAGCTGGTCTCCAGCCTTGTCTGGGACATCCATAGCTATTTTGTTCTCTCACAGTACGAAATCTCATTGTGCTGCATGCAAGTTTGCTGTACTGACATTGTTACATTAAAGATGATTTCAAGATCAGTCCTGGGAGCCAAACACTTGGCCTGCTTGCTAACTTAACTGCATGGAAAAGCACCTGCTCCATGAACTCCTCCCAGTTTCGAAAGAGCAACCTCTCATGAACAATACTGGAGATATGGCTCCTTCGGAACAAAAGATCTACAGGATATGTGAGAGAGGCTAAAGTGGCATGTCTCTAGAACATTGCCCCTCTAACTCCTACACAAATTAGCTGTAAAGTGAGGAGGAAAGTCCCAAATCAGCAGAATTTCTGCTAGCCACTTCCTCATGCTAGATCCCCGATTCCATTTCTAGACAAACTGCATACATCATAAATGGGCCAACAGCTCTACAGTCAGGGTAGGGCTGTGCTCTATGTACATGATGAGTGTGAGCAATTTTAGTGCTAGTGGAAGAAGAACTCTGACTGCAGTCCTTTATTCTGTGCAAAACAAACAAGGGCCAGGTGCTAATCTGCAGAGCAAAATAATAAAGCCAATGGAGTTATGCGTATTTGCACCAGGAGAGGATCTGCCCCATAGAATGGAAAGCAAAGGTACACACTATCCCATGCCACTCCACCAATGTGATTCAACCTTCAGCTTGTGGTACTACCAAGCAAGAAGGGAATAATGCATCTATGCCCACTCAGTCTTTGGCGTATTAGCACTGCTCGCAAAAGCTGTTTATGCAATGTGGGCACCTGTCCCATGGGAACTGGCTTGATAAAATTGGAGCCATAGCATCAGATCCTCCACTGGTGTAAACGGATGTAACTCCATCTGGCACCTCAAGCGAGAGTCCTGGCACCACCCGTGATGACAAGTCAAGCTGAGGCCGTGTACACACAGTCGCTTTATCGCGCGATAAGGCTCCTTACCACGCGATAAAGCTTCCAGCGTACACACGAGCATTTTCCCTGTTGTGCGGCAACAGCCTCTTGCCCTGCAACAGTTACATCACCCAAATCAAGAGTGGTTAGGCTTACTGCGGTAGAGCTCATGAGTACACTTTTTCTGCTTTTGACAGCCTCTGGAAATGTCCCAGAGTGCCAATTGAGGCCACTCTGGGACACCGGAGTTCTCAAATATGTCAATTTCACTGCTCTAGAGCAGTGAAATTGACAACTATTGACAACTACTGGAGCCACCAATTCTCTACATATTACAGGACAACAATATTGATATAATTGTGGTGTTATATATAACACAGGATGTAAATTATCACCTTGTTCTATTTTCTGCTATTATAAATAATTATAATATACAACATAATACTAATATTATATTGCTTTGAAGCTAACAAACTTGCGAACAGGGACTGCAAACAGGGGAGTTTGCGAGGGAAGGAGAAGGAGAAGCCCTGAGAAGGAGGCGAAGGAGATCCCGTTGCTGAAGAAGCAAGGGAGAGAGTGAATTGCTGACTGTGTGTGCTTGTGCTTGTGTCTTTTTTTCCCACAGGTGATTTCTGTGAATTGTCAGTTACTGTGTGAGTTGGGATTGTGATTGTGTGATTGTCTGGGGGCTGTTTGTACCATTGTTCTCTGCTCAGCCCTGCTCAGCTCAATCAGCCTTGTGATCACCCTTCCCCTGTGTGCTTAACGAGGGGCAAGGGCTGACCCAGGCAGAGAAGGCCTTAAAAGCCAGTGGCTGAGCGACCAGGGGGAGCTTGCGAACAGGGACTGCAAACAGGGGAGTTTGCGAGGGAGTTGGGGGGAAGTTTGTGGTTTGTGTAGCTACTATGGTGAAGAGGACCCGCACCGCTTGTGCCAGCACTGCTACTGTCTCCTCCACCTGCGCCTGTATCCAGACAGACATACTGACCATGGATATCTCTACCCAGATCCTGGCGTGGACTTGCAAGGACTGTGGCCTGCATTTCCCACTCTCAGATGGTCAGGCTGGGGAGATCATTCAATGTGACAGTTGTCTCCTGGTGGAATCTCTCAGGAAGCAGGTGGGGGAGTTACAGGAGGAGGTGGCCAGGCTCAGGAGTATCCATGCCCTGGAGAAATTCCTGGATAGCATCCATGAGGAAACATGCAAGGATGAAGAAACTATCCAGAGGCAAAGGACTGCTGCCACACCCTCGGAGAAGGATGGGATGGCTCAAGCAGAGGGTGGACACTGGCAGCTGGTTACTTCTGGCAGCAGACAGTGCTCCACCCCTGCTCCCATCCCACCCTCCGTTGTGGTAAAGAACCGCTACGCAGCACTACAGACGGGAGATGATATGGAAGAGGAGAAGCCGTGCACCCCCGAGGTTGGGAGGATCACAACCATCACACCCAGGAGAAAACGTCGGGTTGTGGTGGTTGGGGACTCTCTTCTGAGGGGGACGGAGGCACCCATCTGTCGCCCAGATAAGGCTTCTCGGGAGGTATGCTGCCTGCCAGGCGCCCGTATCCGAGACGTTACGGAGGGATTGTCGAGAATCATCCGTCCCTCTGACTACTACCCCATGCTACTCATCCATGTGGGAACCAATGATACTGCGAGAGGTGACCCTCTGCAGATCAAAGGTGACTACAGGGCTCTGGGAGCACGGGTGAAGGAGTTCGGTGCACAGGTGGTGTTCTCCTCGATCCTCCCGGTCAAGGGTAGGGGCCCGAGCAGAGACAGATGCATCCTGGAGGTGAATGCCTGGCTGCGGAGATGGTGTTACCAGGAGGGCTTTGGCTTCCTCGACCATGGGGTGCTGTTTCAGGAAGAAGGACTGCTAGGCAGAGACGGACTCCACCTATCCAGGAAGGGAAAGAGCATATTTGGAAGCAGACTGGCTAACCTGGTAAGGAGGGCTTTAAACTAGGTCCGAAGGGGGAAGATGACCAAGACCCACAGGTAAGTGAAACTGAGGGAAACCTGGGGGAAGGGATGGAACTTGGGGGGTGCTGGGGCTGTAACAGCAGGAATAAAAGAGAGGGTAGTTGGAACTGGGGGCTGGGGTCAAATAATTGTTTATTTCTTGATACAGTCATAATACCTCAGGCGAGTGGGGAAGGAGGACACCGGGAGAAATTGCAAGAGGGAAGATGCGACAGGAGGGAGAATCGACAGGGCAAAGTAGGGCAATGGGCCCGGTATCTTAGGTGCCTGTACACAAATGCGAGGAGCCTGGGAAACAAGCAGGAAGAATTGGTAGTACTGGCACAGACAAGGAACTATGATATAATTGGAATAACAGAAACGTGGTGGGATAACTTGCATGACTGGAGCACTGCCATGGATGGATATCAATTGTTCAGGAAGGACAGGCAGGGAAGAAGGGGGGGAGGAGTAGCGCTATATGTAAAAGAGCTGTATGACTGCTCGGAGCTCCACTATGAAAGTGGAAACAAGATGGTTGAAAGTCTGTGGGTTAAGTTTAGGGGAGAATGCAACAAGGGGGATGTTGTGGTGGGTGTCTGCTACAGACCACCAGACCAGAAAGAGGAGGTGGATGAGGCGTTCTATGGACAACTAACAGAAGTTTCCAGATCGTCGCAGGCCCTGGTTCTTATGGGGGACTTCAATTATCCTGATGTCTGCTGGGAAGATAATACAGCAGTGCACAGGCGATCCAGGAAGTTTTTGGAGAGTATTGAAGACAACTTCCTAGTACAAATGCTGGAGGAACCAACTAGGGGCCTTGCACCTCTAGACCTATTGCTCACAAACAGAGAAGAATTGATCGGGGAAGTAGAAGTAAATGGCAACCTGGGCAGCAGCGACCATGAGATGGTAGAGTTCAGGATCCTGATCAATGGAAGGAAGGAAAGAAGCAGAACACACACCCTGGACTTCAGAAAAGCAGATTTTGGCTCCCTTAGGGAGCTGATGGGCAGGGTCCCATGGGAAGCTGATCTGAAGGGGAAAGGTGTCCAAGACAGCTGGCTGTATTTTAAAGAAACCCTGTTAAAGGCACAGGAAGATAACATTCCGATGTGCAGAAAGAACAGCAAATGTGGACGGCGACCAGCGTGGCTTAGCAGGGAACTCTGCGGGGAGCTGAAACATAAAAGGGAAGCTTACAAGAAGTGGAAGCTTGGACAGATGACAAGGGAGGCGTATAAAGATATTGCTCGGGACTGCAGGGATCAAATCAGAAAGGCCAAAGGACAATTGGAGTTGCAGCTAGCAAGAGATGTGAAGGATAACAGAAAGGGGTTCTATAAGTATATCAGCAACAAGAAAAGGATCAGAGGTGGTGTAGGTCCCTTACTGAATGGGGCAGGCATCCTCGTGGAGGATGATGCGGAAAAGGCTGAAGTACTCAATGCTTTTTTTACTTCAGTCTTCACGAGGCGGGCCAGCTCCCAGGCTACTACACGGGGTAACGCGGACTGGAGAGAAGAGTGGCCCTCGGTGATGGAAAGTCAGGTTAGGGAACACTTAATGAAATTGGATGTGCACAAGTCCATGGGGCCGGATGAACTGCATCCGAGGGTGCTGAGGGAGTTGGGGGAAGTGATTGCAGAGCCGCTGGCCATTATCTTTGAGAACTCGTGGCGAACGGGGGTGGTCCCGGAGGATTGGAAAAAGGCAAATAGAGTACCTATCTTTAAGAAAGGGAAAAAGGAGGATCCGGGGAACTACAGACCGGTCAGCCTCACCTCAATCCCTGGGAAAATCATGGAGCAGGTCCTCAAGGAATCCATCCTGAAACACTTGGAGGACAATAGAGTGATCAGGAACAGTCAACATGGATTCACCAAGGGCAAATCGTGCCTGACCAACCTGATTTCCTTCTATGATGAGATGACTGGATTTGTGGATGCGGGAAGAGCCGTTGACGTGATATACCTTGACTTTAGCAAGGCTTTTGATACGGTTTCCCACAGCATTCTCGTTGGCAAGTTAAGGAAGTATGGGTTGGATGAGTGGACCGTAAGGTGGATCGAAAACTGGTTAGATCAACGGGCTCAGCGGGTAGGAATCAATGGCTTGATGTCTGGTTGGCAACCGGTAACGAGTGGAGTGCCCCAGGGATCGGTCCTGGGGCCGGTTCTATTCAACATCTTCATTAATGATCTTGATGATGGAATAGACTGCGTGCTTAGTAAGTTTGCGGATGACACCAAGTTGGGGGGAATGGTAGATACTCTGGAGGGCAGGGACACGATCCAGAGAGACTTGGACAAATTGGAACACTGGGCCGAAAGAAACCTCATGAGGTTCAACAAAGACAAGTGCAAAGTCCTGCACTTAGGACGGAAAAATCCCATGCACTGCTACAGGCTGGGGACCGATCAGCTAAGTAGCAGTGCTGTAGAAAAGGACCTGGGAGTTATGGTGGACGGGAAGATGAATATGAGCCAACAGTGTGCCCTTGTTGCCAAAAAGGCCAATGGCATATTAGGCTGCATCAGTAGGAGTATTGCCAGCAGATCGAGGGATGTGATAATTCCCCTCTATTCGACACTGGTCAGGCCGCATCTGGAGTACTGTGTCCAGTTTTGGGCTCCCCACTACAGAAAGGATGTGGACAAATTAGAAAGAGTCCAGCGGAGGGCAACAAAAATGATTAGGGGGCTGGGGCACATGACTTATGAGGAGAGACTGAAGGAACTAGGCTTATTTAGTCTACAGAAGAGAAGACTGAGGGGAGATTTGATAGCAACCTTCAACTACTTGAAGGGTTGCTCCAAAGAGGAGGGAGCTAGGCTGTTCTCGAGGGTAACAGAGGACAGAACAAGGAGCAATGGTTTCAAATTACAGCTGGGGAGGTCAAGGTTGGATATTAGGAAAAACTTTCTCACTAGGAGGGTGGTGAAGCATTGGAATGGGCTATCTAGGGAGGTGGTAGAATCTTCATCTTTGGAGATTTTTAAGGCTCGGTTAGACAAAACTCTGGCTGGGATAATTTAGGGGGAGTGGTCCTGCTTTTTAGCAGGGGGTTGGACTAGATGACCTCGTGAGGTCCCTTCCAACCCTATGATTCTATGATTCTAACTGGTCCACAGCTCTGTAAAGGAGAGGAACTGTAGCACATATTCAATAGGCTGCAATCAGCCCAAGCCTCTATAAACTTATAGACTTCTATAAACATGCAAGTAAGGAACAAGTCTCTCTTTACAAATTAAAGGAGCAGTATTACTCTGATTTTTAAAGTAGGTTTTGCTCATTCAGTCCCACATGTTGCAACAAAACCAAAGTCCCTCTAATGGCAGTTAAAAGGTGTTCGTGGAGGGTGAACTGCTACCACTCTACAGCCATCTCTGACCTCTTGCATGATACAGGCTACAGAACCCAAAATACCAGGTTTCCACACTCCCAGTTTGATATCTCCTTTGAAGCACAGAAGAGTGAAGAGACATGTCCAAGGCCAGAGAGTCATTCCTTGAACTGAGAATAGAAGCCCAGAATTTCAACTCCCTGCCCACATTTCCTTCACATTAAGGACCCATACAGAGTATCGACAAGATCTGAAACTTGGACATTCAGAATTCTATCCATAACATACATAAATTACCAACAATCTATCAGATTAGGGAATACAACAGTCTCACAAGGGAAGTCATGGAAGCCACACTGTTTGAGTCATTTGACTGGGCAAAAATTCTAAAAAATATTAACTGCAGAGAAAACTTCTACACTGGCAGGGAAGAGACCAGACCATTGAGAGGTGTCTTCCCTCTCTAGCTTATTTACAATCATAGAAGCTAAAAGGAACCATGAGAGGTCATCGAGTCCAGTCCCTTGCACTCATGGCAGGACCAAGTACCCTCTTCACCCATCCCTGACAGGTGCTTGTCTAACCTGATCTTAAAAACTTCCAATGATGGAGATTCCACAACCTGCCTAGGCAACTTATTCCAGTGGTTAATCACCCTGACAGTGAGGATTTTTTTTCCCAATGTCTAACCTAAACCTCCCTTTCTGTAATTTAAGCCAATTGCTTCTTTTCCCATCATCAGCGGTTAAGGAGAATACTTAATTTTGTGAGTCAAGTCCATTGGCCTTCCATCTCTCTAAGAAGAAATACACACAACAAAGTTGCTTGCTTATGGAAAGGAAAAGTTGCTTGGCAGGCAAAGTTATTACAAGAGATTATGTCTCCATTGCGGAACCTACAGTGATATCCTGACTTTGTACCTGCTAGTGGATAATTTAACCATACAGACACATGATGTTACTACGGCTAGATTCTTCCTAACCCTCTAGGAAAAATGGAAAAAAGACTAAAATCCAGATACCACTTATTGATGCAAATAGGAAAGTAGCTGAAACCTTAAACTCCCTGTCTAAATCACCCTCAAGAATGTTCTACAAAGCTCTGCTGAGTGCTAATTTTATTGGCTGCTGTGATGACCACTTTACAGATAGAGCAATAATGTTAGCCCAACTATTTATTACTACTGATTTACGAAGTGTTTAACAGATGGCTATGGAAACTGAAGCCAAAGGCAGCCTACGGCACAGCAGCAACCTGGTCCACAGACATGTACATCTGCAAAGAGATTTCTGGGGAAACTACACAACCCTGTTTTTAAGTGTGGCCATTTGAATGCCCCATCTTTCTTGAGATCTTATTTTCACAATAATTAATTCTCCTCCTAGTGGAGACCTTGGATCTCCCGCTTCCAGAGTGCCTAGTCACCTGCAATGTTAAGGCCTGCCCTATATTAAGGCTGAGGTAAGCAAGCGAGGTTGGAAGCCACAACACCCCTCCAGCGTGCATGAGGCCTTCCAGGCAGACTTTTCCATCCAGCTTTTGTTGGCTCAAATACATAAAGCTGGCAGGCAGGTATGAATTCCAGCATACAGAACAGATGGCTAAGCCATCTGAGTTGGCCTTAAGTGACTTGGAAAAACACTGGAATCTGGTTCGTCTGACACCTGAAATCCTCATTGGTAACATGATGAAACATGTCAATTTCATTTCACAGTCAATGCCATTGATTTAGAGACCCATCCACGTGCTCTCTTGGGACTAGATTGTGGCTTTAGAACAATCCCTCAGGGATCAGGTGGCACAGCTTCCTCTTGCTCATAAAGGCTGAAAGTTGTAATCTGTTTCTGGTCAATACCAATAAATTTTGAACCTCTTCCCCACCAGTTCAGCCCTGCTAGCAGGGTGTAGCCAACATGAACCAACTCGTCACACACCTGCCCAGGGGATTGTGGGAAACAGAAGTTCAACAGATAGTAAACAAAAAAGTTGTCAATAAAACCAAATAGAAATTATTTCTTTTAATTAAACAAATATCTAGAGAGTATTTTGTTGCTAGGGTTCTTTTGCCACCTATTGAGACTTTAAATTGAGATGTATTTCCTCTCTGTAGATCCTCCATACTCTAGATGAATTCTTGATTATCCCTCTAACTTTTTTCTTGACTAAACTGTCCCCACTCTCAACAATGCTTATATACAAAGGAGAAAGGTGACTTATAAATACTTTAGATTACATTACAGGTTTTATATTGCAACCACTGGCCTACACCTGAGAGAAAAAAAATACAACTCCATTTAGAGTTCAGCCATGTTACCCCTTACCTAAGCACAAGGAGTTCAACCTATTGAATGCACAAGACATTCCGGGGACCAAAAATATTTATTTTTGTTTAGCAGTCTAGAACCAGTGCTTGATGAAGTTTATGAGTCCTGAAAGCATTTTACCAGTCCATCAGTCAGACTACAATATATCAGATACAATATATCAGACTACAATCATATCATTCTGATTTCCATTTCTCAAGGAACACTCCAATTCAGACATTAATGCTTTGCATCATTTGAAAACTGGGATCCCAAGCTTTCAGAAAATACAAACCCGTTTCTAGCTCTGGTGTTACCGAAATGGGAATGATGTGAATTTAAGAACCACTATCTCAGTCTGTCAAGGCTACAAACAAAATGTGCAAAAACCAGCACTTTCATCTGTCCAAAGATAAAGCATAAAGCATTTATTTGTAGCCCTGGTAATTCATAAAATATTACATCTTAAAACCACCACTATTTCCTCAGACTAACGATGATTTTTCTCTCACCAATTCAGGAATTAATATAGCAAATTTCAGCCCTCTGAGCAGCATAATTATATTACACCTCCATCTGGCAATATAAAAGTGAAACACTGAGTTTCATGACATTCCGACCACATGAGAGAGCTATAAAATCATTGTTATGCCCCTTTTACAGAAGGGTTACTAAGGCAAAGAGAAATTAAAGAGCATGCCTTTAGTCACCATCAAGATGATGTCAGAGTTGGGCTTAGAATCTGAATTTTGTGATGGAGAGTCCCCCGATCTAACCACAAGACCTTTCTGTCTCCCATCAGTGAAAACTGAATTCTTGACATAGCCAACATTCCCACGCTCAGTGGCTGTAGGAGTAAAAGGACTGGCCCAAGACCAGTTCCTAGTATGTGGAAGCATAGACTATTAGTTCACAGCACCAGCAGAAGGAGATTAGGCATTCTTCCTTCAGTATAAACCCAACATAATGAGGGGACTAGGCTTTTTTGTGCCTGTATGTGTGGTTAAACAAATAACATTGATCTAACTTGTGCAATCTTCTATAAAAAGTCACATTCACTCTCTCACTCTCTCTCTCTCTCTCTCTCTCATTTTATGGCAAAACAAGGTCTTTGATGGCACACGGGTCACTTGCCAAATCCCAGGGAGTTGTTTCAGAAGTGAGAAATTAATGTGGGACTGCATAAAAATAACAAGAGAAGATCACATAGTCACAGTTTCTAATTTGATTAGTGGAGTCACTTCCCTCAGACCTATGGTGCAAGTACTCACATGTATGCAGTCAAAGAAGGTGTGCAGCTAATACTAGGGGTATGTCTGAATCTACACTGATGGAAGAAACTCAGACTTTAAGGTCAGAAGGGACCAATATGATCATCTAGTCTGACCTCCTGCACAATACAGGCCACAAAAGCTCACCCACCTACTCCAGCAATAAGCCTCTAACCTATGACTGAGTTATTAAAGTCCTCAAATCATGATTTAAAGACTTTAAGATACAGAGATTCCACCAGCATGCAAGCCATGCCCCATGCTACAGAGGAAGGCGAAAAATCCACAGAGCTCACCACCGATTTTTCCAGATCAACTGAGCAGTCAAGTGTAGACACACTCAGCTAAACTGGAAATTGACATAATTCTCTGCATAGCTTGTATTAAAAAAAAAAAAAAAAAAAAAAAAAAAAAAAAAAAAAAATTTGGGCCTGATTCTGTTTCCCAATTGGTGTAAATAGAGGAGAGGAGAATCAGAACTTGGGGGAGGGGAGTAGTAGTCTAAAGGAGAAGAAAGAGTATTTGTTTTATAAGCATAACTCTGACAGTTCTCCTCTTACACTTGTTTTCCACTGTATTTACTCCTCATTTACAGGCCCAAGACAGTAGAATCAAGCTCAACTAACTCTAGCTATAAAGACCTTGATTCACCATTGCCTGACTCCTGTTTTATACCATTGTAACCCCATTGAAAACATTGTGGCTGTACTGGGGTAAAATTATAGTAGCAGCATTGAATCAGGCTCAAATTTGCCAGGGCTTGTTCAACTGGTTTTTAAAGATTAAGGAGCTGATCCTCATCTAGTGTAAATTGACGCAGCTGATCCACTAATTGCAATGGAGCTATGCAGATTTACACCAGATGGGAATCTAAGCCTGAGAGTTTAATTACAGTTATTAAGCCAAATTCAAGCCCAGATACCAACAGGCACTTGTTGGTTGCACTGCATTCTACCTTCACAAGCGAGGGCCAAATCTAGTCCATCTATATTGTGACTGAAACCTTACAATGAAGTCCTATAATATCTTCTGTTAAATCTATTGCACCAGATTCAGATCTCTGTTGCACTGATGTAAAGCAAACATAATTCCACTGGAGTTACTCTGCCTTTACACTGAGGTAATCAAGATCAGAATCTGACCTATTCACATCAATATTCTGAACAAACTGATTCAGCCCAGCATATGCTCCTAGCCATGCATTAAGATCTGAATCAGCTGGTTCCTTAATCTGCCCTAGTTATAATCTTTTGCCAATGAGAGCTGGTGTTTACTGCCACTTTGTTCTCTCAGTTATAGAAGGGGCATCCTGCCACCACTCACTACTCACTTTGTGTCAACATTTCAAGTGAGAGTAAAGAGATATCTTTGCTGCTGCTTTTGAACTGTGCTGAGCTACTGATAAATGTGCAGTGTTCAGAGTGTGCCCTGTGCCCCTTTTGGGAAGAATGTTAGGTCAGTGGAATTTGTTGCTGTCCCTCTAAGACAGGAGTGGACAAAATTGGCTCACAGCTAGGTGCCAGCAATTTTACTTTTGGTCGCCAGAGGGTCTTCTTCCATTACATTTCTGCAATGGAGCAAGGCGACAGGCTGCTAAAATTGGTCACCATGGCGACTAGAAACAGATTTGTCAAGACCTGCTCTAAGATAAAATTTAATTACTTTCTATTAGATATTCCTATCCTTTTAACACTCCGAAGTCTTCTGAAATGACATATCCATAACAAGGCAGCTTCCTTACAGTAAAGAAAAATGGTGTATCTTTCTAGCTTCAGAGCTGCAGAAAGACAGCGTGTTTGTCCAGCACCCCACTGTCTACAAGCATCTTTTGAATAGTGGTTACTAACTTTATACTCCCAATGGACAAAAAAGCCAACTCTTTTATGCTGCCACCACCAACACCAACATACCGTAGCCCCTGATCAATCGCCCCTGATTTGTGATTTAAGGTTAACTGTTCTAACAGGTGGCAATTTGTCTTTGAGGAATTTTAATCAAAAAGTGGAGAAAAATCCAAATCTTAGTTCTTTAATTTCATTCTGGCATTTTGATTATTCCAGCTGTAAAGACCCTGCACATCTGAACAACAGGTGAGAAAAATGAGAGGGACTAAGGTGAGCCAATGTCCAGACCTCACCCTTCACCTACCTGCAGAACACTAACAAACAGTGTGCTGTATATTAAATAATAATACTCTATACCCAGCTCTTGTGCTTTTCATCAGCAAATCCCAAAGCACTTTACAAAGGAGATTAATATCATTATCCCCAACTAAGGTACAGAGAGGTGTCCAAGGTCACCCAGCAGGCCCAGAGTATTGGTGGGAACAGAACCAAGGTCTCTTGAGCCCCGATCCTGGGTGCTATACACCTGGACACACTGCCACCCATGTAAACAGCTCCTAATGGAGGACTGCTCTTTCAGTTGCTCAGGGTCTTATCTAAACAGAGGCCTTTCGATGGCACCAGAATCAGCTGCAGCAATAACAGAAATACCAGCTTTAAGTCCTGTCATCCTAAGATCCCTGATGTCTCGAGATGACTAAGTCAACCCATTACTACCTGAAGAATAGCCCATCTTCCCGTTTAAAGCCTTTAGAAAGAACAAAAGGCCCTTTCTGAAACTATATCTACACTTTTTCATTTTTCATTTCCAACAGTGTCAGCGAGTTTCTTTTTCTGCGTAATTCAAACAGGGCCTCACCAAAGGATTTTGTGATTTCTTTTAAGGTGCTTCTGCTGTGAAATCTGATTCCCACACATTCCTGTAGCATTCTGTTCTCCAAACCATATGTACACCTTAATTCTCCAGTCCACCATCACTGCCAAGAAAAATAGTTTGGGACCAAGTGCCATTTCCAATACGATGAGGTTGGTTTTGTGTCATGACTTGATGCATCACAGTACTTTACACTATGCAAGTGTGGAAAGAATACTATACTGTACTGTATCTGTTTGAGTGCCCTTTCAGTAGCAGAGAGCTATTTCAGGAATTAACTCAGTTTCAGATAGAGTTAGCACATGGGTAACAATTCCTGCAGAAGGTGATTGTCCAGGGGATAACCTGAAACAACTACTGTAAAAGATGTCTTTGTATTAATATTTTCTCATTGCTACTAGAATACAAGCTATATTACTTACACTATATATGGGAAACAGAATTGATAAAAGGCTACAGAGCCACCATTAAACCACAGGTTACCTGTTCAAATTTGCCCCAGGTCAGTAATGGCTAAAAATGTTACCATAGCATTTCCATGGCACCTCTCCAGGGGCCCATTCATTGACCAACATTTAGCAAGTTGGTGGTGATTTTGGTTTAGGTCCTAGCAGATGATCATAGCACCAGCCCACTTTTTTTTTAAGCAGTTTCCAATGGACATGCCAACCACTGGATGGTTTCGGGGTTAATTAGAATCTAACCCCTAGAAAGCTGAGGCAAAATGGCAGGACAGGGTGAGAAAATTCACACCACTGTTGTGCTGAGGACAGAGAACTTCCCGATTCAAGCTAGTCAATCCAGTCCCTTCATCTGTATTACACTCACACAAAAAGAGGAAGGCTATCTACTATGAATTAAAAATTATAGTTGTATCGTTCCTAATCCAGATCAAAAAGTGGTCTTCCTCAAACAGTCAAACTGTTATCAGTGCTACACGGTCTGAGTTGCAATGTCTCATCTGTATCGTCACTCTCTCATAATGCCTAGTACATTTTTAATCACCTGCCCCATACAGTTTTGCAAAGCAAGGGAGGGGGAAAAGATCACTGATGTCAGGTATAGCTCATGTCCAATCATAGGAAATAGGGTTTATGTATAACCAAAAAAGATTTTAAAACACAGGGAAGTAAAAATGTGTTAAATGCTAAATATTAGTGGTTGTATGTTTGTGCATAAATATAAATGATAATAAACACTTTCAAGTGTTTAGTCATTCACAATTAGCTCTGTCTAACTGTTTCCTTGAGCCAAGTCTGCAACATGAACTCCTGTTTGGAGAAATCAGGTGCAGCTATCTTTGCATACATACAATTTATGGAAAGACTTGTTGAGTATATGCAGATATACATACAGTACCTGATGCAGAAAGCCATGCACATCACAAAATAAACTGCGTATAGACACACTCCTAAATACATGCATCCAATATGAAACAAATGCAGTCACTAGAAAAGGTCAACCGCCGTGTCAGTACTGAGTAGCTATTACAACATTTTGCCATGTTGCATACTATACTAAAATCTGCTATCACAATACACTTTCTATGTCTTTAATTTTGCTTTTATTTAAATATCCCCCAAAATTTCAAATCTGAATATTTATTAACTAGCAATGTGTTAAGAGGTATTCATGCCTCTTTTGCACCATGGAGGTCAATATCCATTTGTTCATACTAGTATTCTTGTTTATATAAGCTCTGCCAATGTGCTCAGCGCTGTACAATATACTAAAAATAGACAGTTCCTGCTTCAAAGTGAATATAGTCTGCTAAAAGATAGACACAGAGAAAGACAAGATATATTGGGAAATACAGAAGCAAACGAACCATCTCTTAAATAGTCCTGGGGTCTTTGATGGATAGGCACAAACCTCACACTGATATTAATTTATTAGATACCAATTACTTAAAAACTAGTTGCAAGGACAAAATTATACATGATGTTCTAGTCTGCCATAAGTCATGGCATGCTATGAAATCAACAGATCTGAAATTTGTGTTAATCACTAACTGGTTTGTTGACTGTAAATAAGTACTTTAAAAATCAAACCACTCCATACTCAGACAGACTTCCATTGATCTCAATGGGAGTTTTACCAGAGTAATGTGCGGAGGGCCAAATGGGAGGAGGCCAGCCAAAATGAAACAGTGTAGCAAGCTCTGCTCTACTGCATTTGGGTCTGGTATTCAGCATTTCTTTGTGTAACAAAGGAAGGATTAATTTTGAGAATTAGTCTCCAAATTAGACTAAACAGCCAAAAAATTATTCCCCTTATTTTCTCCTAGGTATTGAAGGGTTTTAACAAGATCTACTGAGTGTGTAAGTAAAGCTGCAACCCAGTTGAAAACTCCCAGAACTGAAGCCTTCGAAGAGAGATTCAAATATTAACTGGGTCTGCCAAGAGGCTAAAGGATGCCACAAGAATCTTCTGAAACTCATGCTCACACGCCATCCTGTCAAACAGTTCTGCTTTCCAGAGCTGGATTATCGCAGGAGCTTTAGGAGTTTAAGCCCTGGGTCCTGCCCAAAAAAGGGGCCCCGGGCTCCAGCCTCTAAAACCCCTGCAATAATCCAGCCCCGCTTGGCGTCAATAGAGCAAGAGGGCTCCTGCACTGTCAGTGCTGGGGGTGGGGGCAAGGTCCTGGGGCCAGAAGCAAGGCTCTGTGCTCCGCTCTGCCCCTAGGCCAGCTGGCCCACCACTGGGAGCGGAGCAGGGCAGGCCAGCCCCTGTTTGCTCCACCCAAGGGTGGGACCAGCTGGCTCACAGCACAGCCTCCACTGCTCCGGTGCAGCCTTCCAGGGCCAGTGGTCCTGGGGGGCTGCATCGGAGGCCCCCGCACCGTGCACCAGCCAGCCCCCCCACCCCCCAACCCTCCAGGCAAACTGACCAGAGCGGGACAAAGAGGGAGCATCCTCTGGCCCCAGGACCCCCTCCCAATGACAGGGCCCAGGTGGTGGGGGCAGGCAGGAGGTGCCCTGTGGTGAGGGGGCAGCCCAGGGTCCCCAGGCCAGTTAATCTGGCCCTGCTGCTGTCCCTGCTCATCTTTTCAATGCACTGGAACGAAAGTAGGAACAGTAGCTCAAGCTATCTTACAAACCAAGCCCTGCCATTACATTCCATAAAGCAGGGGTCAGCAACCTCTGCCGGCCCCCATGCCAGCCCCACCCACCGCACCCTCAGCAGGTGCCGGGCATAGGGCCAAAAGATGCCGGGGGTGGGGCCAGGACTCCTTCTCCCTGCCGGCCCTGGCCCCATGTGCGGGACTCCTGTCCCGTGCTGGCCGTGCTCCCCAGCAGGGGGCGGGGCCAGCAAAGGACAGGAGCCCTGTGCACCACGGCACCACTTCGCTGCTGGCCACGCTCCCCAGTGGGGCGGGTGGGGCCAGGAGCCCCACACTGTGGCTTCTTTTCTTTTCCCTGCAGGCCCCACTGCCCAGCGGTGGGCCAGGGCCAGTAGGGAATAGGAGCCCCATGCACCGTAGCACCATTTCCCTGCTGAGCGTGCTCCCCAGCAGGGAGTGGGCCCAGCAGGGGCCCAGAGCCTCGGCACACAGCTGTTGTGGCCCCAGGCCCCGCTGGGAGGGGGGGGCAGGGCCAGTGGGGGAGAGCCCGAGCAATGACTGCCCTGCCGGGGGCTGCCAACCCCTGCCATAAAGGACCAAACTTCAGACAATGACCTGTTAAAACCAACCTACTAGAGGACAGGTTCTCAAGCTGGTGTGAAATGGTAAAGCCTCATCAAGTTACACGAACTGAAAATCTGGCCCAGAAGCTTACTCTCTACTGCACAAGCTCATCCTAATATCACCTACGGTCACAATAACTGGTGGTACAATTGGTCAGAATTTTTTAAGATTAAAAGTCTTTTGAAAACAACTCCATTTTTCAAAAGCTCCTTTTTTGTTGTTGTTCAAAGACTTTTTTATTTTATTCTATTTTCAGGCACCTGAAACAAATATTTTAGTTTCTAACACAAGTTTTCATGTGGAAAACAAAAATTAGTATGTCCCAGTAAGCTCATATATATGCCAAATACAGGAGAATTAGATAATGAACACGTAAAACATTTTTATTTTCCTCTCTCACTTTTTAGGAAAGAAACAGAAGTAGGTCTGGATGAAATCTAGTTTTGCAAAAATAATAATAATAATAGTTTTTGTTTCAAACTGTTTAAAATGGACTCTCCTTTAAAATTTTGGGAAAAAAAGCATTTTTAATTTAAGAAAAAGATAACAAAATGATGTTGAAAGTTTACAAAAATACCTGATTTTCAGTAAATGCTAAAGTATTTCACAATTTTTTTGCCCTCACAAAGGAAAATGTTGTCACTTTTATGAATAATTTTGTTATAAAAATGGCCCTTTTTCAACAGAAATAATTTCAGTTAAAACCCATAGGATCCCAACATGCCCGCTAATGCTTTTGTGCATTTCCAACTGAAATCAACAGGAATGGCAAATGTACATTTCTGGGCATGAACATACTCATAAATTCAGCACACACATAAATCTTGGGATGAACTACTGGGGAACAGACTTGACAGTCAATTAAAAGTTATTTTTTTCCCTTGCCATCCACCCATTTCAAATCCTTTCAAAGAAGATCCCAGAATTCTCCCCTGTAGCTAACACCTGTAAATTCCTATAGCTGGTAACCAAACTCCAGGTAGCCTAATCTTTAAGATGCCTCTAGTATACTGCAAAAGATGTAAAATTAAAGCCTGTTAACTGAAACTAATAAAATACAAATGTTTAACTTTTGTTCAGTGATTCTCTGTACATATAATCACAGACCTGATCACAAACATTTAATGTGTTTAGTGTAAACAAAACAAAGCAAAACAAAAAGAAGCTTGAAAAAGAACAGACCAGCCAGACAGTTTTCAAAAACCTGCTACTGTAGAAAGAGAAAGCCATGCAGATGGCAAGTTAAGTCAGTGTTGGATATATGAGGGTCTAATCCAGCCTTCCTTGTGCCCCCAGAGCACTCACTGCCTTCAACTCAAAGTAATGCAACATTAGGCACTTGGTCCCCATAGGAAGGGCAATTAAAGAATTAAAGACAGACTTTGTGACCTGAAGAACCTGAGGCATGGACTCTGAACTGCTGATTACAAATTCTTCTCAATTTCAGCCTAACTAAGCAGCTGAGAAATGCTTAGTACGCCTTCTCAAGGCAATGGAGTTTTGCCATTAACCTCTATAGATACAGGTGAATGTGCAGAGGAGGGAAGGGAGCACCAACCCGGTATTTTTAATTACCACTTACAAGCAAGGTCAAAGGTGTTGGTGGTGAGCCAGGAGACAAAAACAAACAAAACCAACTATGAACAAGAAATCACTGAAGATCTGGGAGCAGATGGTATGGAAAAAAGGCCTCAGGAGAGTCCTAGGAAGAGGAGAGGATGGAACATTGGGCGGGGTGGGGGGCAGGATCAGCTTAATCGGTTATAAAATAGTGTTTATTATCAGTCCACAGTATATTACTTAATGTTATATATATCCACATGGGCAAAGAGGATGGTAAACATGTCAGAAAATTAACTATTAAACAAAAAGTGAAAGCAATCAGAGGCTTCAAAGGCATGAAAAGATGAAAAATACACAACTCCCAGACTATGATTAATACAAACATCTCGTGCAGAATAAATAAATTTAGAGTCATGGAAGAGCTACAGTGGAGTCCACAAAAGGTATTTAAAGAACTCCATCCAGGCTCAGAGATTCTGCATGAAGACAAGGCGAGATGGACTGACAACTTGATCGTTAGGATCACCTTGGCTCATTTGTGTCTCTTGCAAATTTCCCTTGTGCTGTTGTTCTCTAGCAAACTCTAACCTTCTACTAAAAATCTCTTCTCCAGGCTGCCACATCCTACCAGGCAAAATGAACCAGGGCAATTTATATCTTCTGTGCAGAATGGATGGGCAGTTTCCTCTGCAAGATCTAAGTGAAAGGACAGACTTCAGGTTTCCCTTGGCTATTCTCAAACCTAGAGAAAAGGTGAATATCATGGTGATAATGCATGAGATCCTGCATGGGATATTAAATTTCTTTAGTGAGAATCTCTCCCAAGCTGCCGGGAATAGAAGGTGCATAGAGAAATTCCAAAATGGACTTCAGTGGCAAATTGAACAGCGACGTGTCTTCTGCGTCTCTGCACCCTCTTGACAATAGACAACTCAGAAAATGAGATCCTACAGAGCACTCTGAAAGTGAAGAAATACTTCCAAAAGGCCAAAGATTTCCTAAAAGAAAAGCACTATAGCCACTGTTCCTGGGAAACAGTCCAAGTGGAAATGAGAAGAGTTTCTGTTCACTGACCATCTAATGTCTAAGCTTTTTCATTAAAGGCAAAAACATTTGTTTCCTGGATAGAAAGTAGCAATTTTCCTCTTTAAAAAAATGTAATAGGTATAGGGTCAGATTTTCAAAAATATCATGGACTTGTAACTATGGGGCTAGCTTTCCAAAACAGTTCAGCTTCTAGTTAGGCACCCAAAATGAAAAAGCCAGAATTTCAAGAGCACTCAACATACAGCAGTTTCTAATACTCTCAGGGGGAGCTGAACTCTTCTGAAAATCTGTCCCTTTAAAATACATATTTACACTAAAAACAGATGGACCATTTTTAAAGAACATTCTTGTATTTTTTCCCTGGGCTGGGAAAAGGTTTTATGGCCATTTCACTGGGTCTATCAACTGTTTTATGGGTTTTAGTTATTTATTGTTTCATTTTATCATTACACCGAATTGGTTCTTTTCAGAAATATGGGGATTTCTTCATTAATATAAAAGAAGTCTGAGGGGCACGCATTCAAGAGTCAGGAGGACAATACACCTTTCCAGAGCTCTGGTGTGGGTTACCAGATCTCACCTATGTCACTGTACCAGAATTTCCTTAAGATTGATTAAAATATTGGAAGGGCACAACACATACAAACCAAGAAAATTTCAAGAGTAATGGCTGGCAGAGATTCTCACCTAAAAAGTTATTTCCCAGCTATCATCATGTATTTATCAAATGCTACTGTTGCTGTAATACTCGAGTCCTTTTTTTCCCCTGTTTACTGTGGTACATTCAACAACTGGTACCCATTGTTGATGCAATGGTTTACACCAGTACAGTTTGGTTACAAGGAAGTTTTTATTTATCTTATGTTCATTTATGGTCAAGTTTACAAATAAAGACAATGACAGTTTTAAACAGTTCATACATTGGCACTATTTTAGTCAAATCTATGGCCCCCTTTCCTTTCCTCCCCTGTTTTCTTAAACAGATAAGAAACAATTGTTTTCAAACATCCATCAGCTTATTCACCATTCAAAAGACTCAGAGCCCATCCATTGTATTCAAGTAAGGACTGCATGGCTTTTGGGTCTGCTCAATTTTTTCCCCTACGACTATATAACAAAATATCTCTGAATAAGAATAGCTCTGAAAGAAAATTAAAAGCTGGAAAGAATTAAAAGTTTCTATGAATTTACAAAATCTGGAGGGGGAGGGGAGAAATCTAAAATATTTAATCAGTCATGTTTAGATGTCCTGTCATTGTTTCACATCTGTGCAGAGCGAAGACATTTGGTGGAGATTTTCAAAGCAGTGCAGAGTTTAGTCACTCATTTTCCGTTCAGCTTAATGGAAAAAGTGTGGCAAACTCCCTGCACTGCTCTGAAAAAATTCTCAACCTTTAATTCTGGATAGAGAATGACTGTTAAGATGGGTGTCGCTTCTCCAGAGCACACAACTCTGCTTGCCTACATGTGACAGAAGGGCAGTGAGGAACCATATCTTAAAAGCAAGCAAGATCAAAGGAAAATTTAGCACTACATGAATTGCAGGTTAAAACCTTTCCTGACTGACATGATTAATTTTAAAAAAAATTACTACTGTTAAACAGCTCTCTAGCTTTGTATCAAAAATTACTCAAGCACATGAGCAATCTCATTCATGAGACTATTCACATGTATAAAATTCAGCATCTGCTTAAGCATCTTCTGAACTGGCGCCTATGTGCATGAGGTTTCCTTGTATGTATTGTATAATACAAGATTTATACAGGTCATACGTATATATTTAAATCTATGCTTGGCTTATACCTCTGTGCTTAGTCCTTCTGTTAGACATATATCTGTACTTAGACTATGTTATACATCTGTATTTTTGTCTCGTAAAATAGGCAATATGAATATGCAAAGGACTTTGTAGAAACTACAGGGTACAACTCTGCCAAATTTACTTAGGCAGAATGCGCATGGAAGTCAAACGATCCTTTGGCTATGTATGAGGAACTTCACAATTGGGACCACAGACTATTAGATACTGTTAGATTAGATTTACTGTTTTGGAGAAATACTTCTGTGAAATTTAAAGAAGCTCTGCCTGCTAGTCTGTTTTCCCTTCAGGAGTCACTTGTGTTTGTTGTGTATACAAAATATAGCTCTCATTCTAGCAATGAGACTCAAAAGCCAATTTATGTTTATATTGGCACAAGAACTAAGGATTTAGCTGCACTAAATGTTTTTCTCTTGAGTTAATGGATCACCAGGTGTCTCGAGGAGACTATGAGTTCATAAATGCTAGCGTGCCCTGGAACAAACGTTTGTGAAATATCCATGCTGGCCTTTACCAACATGTTGGCTACCTCAAGAAAAGGTTTTAAGAAGTGTAGACAAGACCTATGTTAAGATTTCCTCTCTGAAATTTAGAGTTCCTCACCATGGGACCTTTATAGGCAGTTGTCTATTCCTACAGAGAGAGTTTAATTGCCTGAGACACTAGATTATGTGTGGGTTTTTGTCATTCAAGGTTACATAGATTTAAATCTGGGACTTTTATTTTAAAGAAGCACATTCAACTTAAATATCACAATACTATTAAAAGTATTGAACTCTACTGTTAAAAGCAATACCTAAAATTACTGTAACTGAAGAATCAGAAAAACAATCATTTCTCTGTTTATTCAGGGCTGGGTTTGGGGTTTTTTTAATTTTCTTTTGTATTGTATTTGACAGCTGTGTGTGCTACACATTTCATTAATTCCTCCATCAGTTTTTCCCCCCTTATCATTTGTATGGGTTTTTCCACCTACCAATATGAAAAGGATTTTAAAAAAAAAGAAAAAAAGGAAATTTTTAATGTAAAATCACAATTGGCAGAGGGATTCCAGGGCAGCTGAAACTTCTTGTAACTCTTTTTTCCCCCCAAAACAGATTATATTTCCAGATGACAGTTTCCTGTGCATATTGCTGGGTTACTGGATCAAAAAAAAACCACAAGGTAGTCTTACTATTTTTATGAGCAAAATAACTATAGATCGAGATTATTCACTATTAGCATTTAGGCCTTTCCGTAACAGGTCAACACCGAACAACCTTAATTTAATCATTTTGTTATTTCAAAGTGATTGAGCACTGTGTAAGATGGAGCAGACAGTCTGCAACTTTATCAGTATTTACTATTTGCACTACCTTTATATCTGCTTATATTTATTCTGAACTTTCAGTCAGATGTCATTAGGACTTGGATACTAGCACTCATTTGTAAACACAACAAAACAAATTAATAAAATATTTTACTTTAAAAAAAAAAAAGAACTACTGAAAAGAAGAGACTGATGGATTTTAAGGCTAGAGGATTATGACCACTAGTCTGATTTCCTGCTTTTACTAGCCCATATAATTTCACTCAGTGATTCCAGCATTAAGATCAACAACATTGCTGAACTATAGCAAATCTTTTAGAAAGGCATCCAGTCCTCATTTTAAAACTTTTAGCTGATGGATGATCTACCACTTAAGTAAACTGTTCCAACAATCAATTACACTCCCTGTTAAACATCTGCACCTTATTTCCAATCTAGTTCAACCACATTATTCAGTTTCTAGCTATTGGACCCTGTTATGCCTTTGAAGACTGTCAGATTAAAGAGGCCTTTGCTACCAGCAAAAAGAGTTCTGCTCCCCACTATAGTTATGGTAGTGTTTTTTAGCAAGATGTGACTAGGTTAGAACCATTATGTAGAAACATTGTGTTTATTGCTACACTTGGCCTGCTTTAATAATCCTGGCCTAAAATGACATACACTAGAGCAGGCAGGAATCAACTACACCTCTCTAGACCAGCTGATTCTTTGTGTTCTACTCAGAGGACAGGCAGATAGTCATCAGGGTTGGGCAACGGTGAGTTGCACACACGACTTTCCAGGAGCCATGCCAGCAAAGGCTGCTCATTAATCCATGCCCAGCAGCTGATAGCTGTCCTACCCCTCTCTCCACTCAGCACTGACCACTTCTAGCTCTGCTGGCTCCTTGCACAGTACCCCCACACTGCAGTCTTCCAGTAGCTCTGTACCTGGGGCTATAATGCTAATAAAAAGCTATTATAGGCCTTGTTGTTAATCAGAGCCATTAGCAGAAACATCAGCACCTTTGTTCAAATGTCATTTAAGAGTGGGTAAAATTATCTTGAAATTCAAGGACCCACTTAGAAAGCATTTGTGAATTATTAAAAGAAATTGAGAAATTGGTATGTTTGTCTGGTGCATTACGCAACAAAGCCCTCATCTTGGGTGCTATCCTAATACAAATTATCATCATCTGACTAGGAAAGTATTCCTAACTTCAAGCAACTGCCATTGGTCAGTTTATTGTCAAAACACATGACTGGACCTGCTCTGTGCCCTGGAATTCAGGGTCAAAATGGTGATTACTCATCATCTCTCAGCTACTGATCCAGATTCCTAAAAGCCTGTACATCTGGCCCACCACAATGTAACAAGTCTAAGAGTCCTAAGGAAAGTTTTAAATCCCTCATTCCATCACTCAGCAAAAAATCATTCTTCATGAGATCTTTTAAAACAGCACTTGGAGAAGGAGTCTGTCTCCAAATGAGTAAGACTTGGCAGGTCGGCTGCATGGAAGCTGTACACTCAGCCCTCCTAGTAAGTATTGTGCAATTTCAGGTTGTAAGAAGTTGTGCCTGAAGGCTGCCAAGGAGGGGTGACAAACAGGTCACAAATCCCCAGGCTTTGGCGCTCCCCTCCCCTTAGTCAGTATCAGCACAAAAGCATCAGCAGCTATAACAGTTCACTCATTCCATACTCCCGCCTTGCAGTTTCAGAGCCATCCAAGAAGACAGGGCTCAGAGAAGATCACCACCCAGTGTTAAGCACCTAGGAGGGGAAAAAATATGGTTTGCTAGTATCCCCCTTATTCCATTGTGCCTTTCTGAAAATCCTCCCTTGCAGTGGAACCACAGATTCCCCTTTGCCTTTGCACGTGGCTGAAACAACAGGATCAGATGCACGCACTGGTTGGTGGCTTTTAATTTTAAACTTCATCCACTTTCAGAGACATCGATCAAAACCCCAACACCAAGTTGATTCCCCAACCCCCATCTCCTCAAGGCAGTAAAGTGGCAGCCACTTCCCTTCAGGGAAGCAAACAAACTCCCACAGGCGCTGAAGGAGGGAGTAATCCAGCACAAAAGACCTGCCCTTACGAGCAGCACAGCAAGAAAAACTCTCGTGGCATACAGGGAGCAGGAAAACATGCTTTTCCACCGGTTCATCGCCCTCAGTGTGATTTACTCTGATACCTGCCTTGGATCCGGAGTAGCTGTTTTGCTTTTGCCATTTCAAACCTTTTGCTCCCAACCTCCACCGCAGTCTCCCAGCCCCTGTGCGGTTTGATTCAAACAATAGGCAAACAAAAGCTCATTCATTGTTTTGTTTTGGTGGTGAGTGTGTTTCCCCTCTTTTCCTAGGAATGCCAGAGACTTTCAGGCCCCTGCGTGGGTAAAGATTTGTTGTTGAATATTTCTTTAGCCTGGCCTGCTGAATGAAAAAGGCCAAAGGAAACGAGTAAAGCGATTTTTTTTTTTTTTAAATTCCCTTTGGCTGCATTGAAGGGCGGGTCTGAGAATCCAGATGTTTGACAGTTGTTGCCCAGAGAGCAGCCCTCCTCCCCCCGTAAGGCTTTAGTCTGAATGGAGCTGTGGGGTGGTGGAGAAGTCTCTTTAAATATAGGGTGGGGCTAAAATAATCTAGGGAAAGTTCCCCATTTTCCCCCCTCTCCTACACAAAAAAAGCTACACCCATGCACAACTCCAGAACCAGTCTACTCAAGAACCCGCGCGCGGCGGCAGTGTCTCTGCAGCCCCGGGACCCCAGTGACCCCGAAGCATTTCGCCCAGCAGCAGCCAGCAGTGGCGGGAGGGGAATAAGAAAGCAGAGCCAACAGGAGCAAGGGGGGGGGGGCTCGCACTCCAGCACGAGCGAGCCCGCTTTTGCCAACTTCTGCCACACGGTTGCACAATGCACAGCAAACCTGGGTGGTGTCCGTTTATCTTTCCTTCCTTCTCCTGCCTGCCTTCCTTCCCGCCCAGAACTCCCTCCTTCCACGGCTCCTCGGGCCCCGGCCAGCAAGGGGGGGACGCAAACCCGTGCACGAGGCGCTGCCCGCGCGGGGCTTTACCTGGCTCTGCCTGCTGCCTCCGCGCGCCCCGGTCCCTTCCTCAACTCGGGTGCAGCTACAGATCCCGAGCGCCGCCGCTCCAGCCCCGCGCGCGCTGCCCGGCCAGAGAGCGCGCGGCGCACAGAGCAGGGTTCCCTCCCACGCGCAGTTGGCGCGCGCCGGCCGGCCAGCTCCCTAGGCAAGCAAAGCCCAGCACGTGCACCGAGCCGCGGGCTGGCTAGCCACAGAGGGCCTCCCGCCACCTCCCTGGACCTGTGCGGCGGGCGGAGACTGGAGCACTGCAGCCCCCCTGGCGGTCACTGCTGGGCGCTGCAGAGCTGGCCCCGGCACCTGGGAGCGTCGCCGAAGTTTCCACGCCGTGCACAAAGGAGTAGGTTAAAGAGGAGCGAGAGGTGATGGGCTGCTAGTGCGTAGCTCTCAGGTCTGACTTTCCTGGGGGAAAGAGGTGCTTTCCGGGTGATCGGCGAAGTTTGCACGCTCTCCAAGTCGCACATGAAATTAAAGGCACGCATTCACCCTCCTGGATCCAACCAGGGGTCCAGCTGAGTCCAAGGCCAAATCAGATGCTTCAGGGAATGGGCAAGAAGCTATGGGATCACCGGACTCATGGGAGAACCTGAATTAGCTCATGCCATAAATAAATTTGTTATTCTTTAAAAGTGCCATAGGATCCCTTCTTTGTTTTGCTGAAATAGACTAACTTGGTTACCCCTCTGGAGTGGAAATTACAGAATCACCAGGCTGACCTAAACATCCCACCCCAGTTCTTATTGCAGGACATTCAGTGGGACTGGGAATAGATTGATCCCCTTGATCAGGATGAGACTTTAGCAATCTTAAATGCAACACTGGCTGTTTTGCACTCACTGCTACTGAATACTTGTGCTCCTAACTCTAGCGGGCACATTTGAAAATCCCAATTCCTCATTGCTGACCAAGGGCCTCTATCCTTTCCAAAATAATTTCATTAATCTAGAGTTGCGGCCTATCAGATGTCTTTTACAAGTTGTTTAGTTTTACTGACCCCCTTTCTCCCAGCACAAAAAATAGCCCATGCTGAGGCAGGCAATAAACAGTGGTTTGCAAATTTAGGGCTGGGACCCAGTATTGGGTTGCAGACCCTCAGGAACTGGGTCGCAGCACCCCCTGCTGCTGCCGCCAAAAGACTGGAATGCATTGCTCATAGATTCAAAGGGGTAGTCGTGTTAGTCTATTGCAGGAAAACAACAAAGTGTCTGATGAAGTGGGATTTTCTCCCATGAAAGCTCATGCGATAAATAAATCTGTTAGTCTTTAAAAGTGCCACAGGACTCTGTTATTGCTCATAGATGATTTCTTGGGTCAGGGGCATAAATGATTCTTTTCAACTGGGTCCCAAGAAAAAAGGTTTGAAAGCCACATAGAGGACTTTTGACATTGGACAGACTCAAAACATTTTCTACCTCATTGGTCAGACCTGTTTGGCCCATGTCCAAGTAAAAACAGGTCAACCTCACAGAGTTCCAGCAACTGCAAAGGACGTAAGGTCAGATTATTTTTTTTTCACCCCTTTACAATAATTAGCAAGGTTTACTAAGAAATTTTATCTGTAGGGGGTGGCTTAGGTAGCAAACACATGACTTCTTTGAAGCTGTAATTAGAGATGTAGCAAGTAGCAGAAAACCTCTAACCAGGAAAGCTTTTGACAGTGGCCCTTTACAGAGATCAAGCTTAAACCTCACTTACTCAAATTGTACTGCCTTAACTACACTATAACAATCCCCATAGTGTGTATGCTTTTATATCACTATCAGGTGACCCCAGCCTAGCTTATTCCTATAAATCTTATTTCAGTTCCATCTGACTCAAATTAAAAGGGTTTAATTTCAATTCATTTTTTTAGAAATAAAAACCAGGAAAATGTCTTTCAAAAAGCCTTTTTGGGGCAAAAATACCCTCTTCAACCAGCCCTGACCTTACAAGATTGGGCCCTTAGCACTCATAAAAGGTATTAGAGTGACCATTACAGAAACCAAAATGCCTTATTTAATCCACAGAATAGACACACCATAGGCAGGAGTAGGCAAGCACCCCAACTGTTCTCTGGTGTACCTCATTTCCTCACTTGGCAGAAATCGCTGCTAGGGGAGAGAAAGAGAGAGAGAGACTACAGTTGTGACCTCTGCAGTCCTTGGTTTCCCTATTGTGTTGTTGGCAATCCCTCTGTGGGAACTCTCATGGGTCTTTTGTTGACAGAGGAATCTAATCCTTGAGCCTCAGACTCATTGGCAGATATGACAGGTGATGTTGAAAAACGGGGCTGGGCCACGATTGCTGCATGACAGTTTTCTGTCCTTTCTTTTCTAATGATTTTCTGCTATAAGGGTAAGGTGATTTTCCTCAATAGTGGTTTTTCCTCCTCTGACAAGTGGCGGTAAATTTGCTTAGACAGCTAAACTCTGACATGATTTTCCACAGAGTCTCGCAGTTAACAGAGTCAAAGGCTTTGGTCAGAAACGTCAGATCGATAAAGGGCCAATGCAGCTGCATACCTTTTCCTGGATCTGTCCAGCTGTGAAAATCATGTCGGCGGTGCCTCATGATGGTCTAAAGCTACACTGAGATTCTGGGAGTACTTCCTCTTCACAATTCAATAAGATTCTAGCAAAAATCTTTCCAGCAATGGAGATGAGGATACTGCCTTGATCACTGCCACAGTCAGCTCCCTCTCCCTCTTTGAAAATGTGAGGAATCTATCTGCCTTGTTACCCGCCATCAGCAAGACTGGATTTCCCTACTAAAGCAACCATCAATAGAACCAATGGTGATTGCACTTTTAGTGTTGGGACATTGGTCCATTAGGAACTGTGCTGAGACCATTAATTACTATCTTATAAGTGTCCAAACAGATGTTAATGGTAAAAACATCTAGTTTCCACCAACATCGCCCTGGTTTAAACAGCTAATTTAGGCACCTTTGAAAATTTTATCCTTGGAGGCTGCATATCTCATTACCAAGCCCTTGATACAATCAGCACCTCATTTTACTGATTTTACCTTATTTCTTGCTGTGGTTATTAGGTTCCCAGTCCATATAGGGTCTCATCCCTCCATGTGCACAACTCCCATAGAAGTTTGCAGGATCAAGTTCATTAGAAAAATCAATAAAATAGAAACTGTGCACACAAAAAGTTGCAAGCTAAAGATTTAATAGGGTTTGGTTTGGTTTTTGAGACATAATTATTTCCTCAAATATTTGAAAACAGACTTAAAGGATTATTGGGATACAACCATGCCAGACTTCACCTGTGTATTGGCTCACTCAAAATATATTATAAAATTGAACTCCTAGAGTGCTTTTCAACCATCGCTTAAAAAAAATATTGAACCACTTATTAAGGCCAGCACTTATATATACCAAAAGCCAGTTCAAGAATTCTTGTCACCTAGATTTAATGATGAAGGTTGATCTAGAAACACACCAAGTTAGATTGATATATAGAAACAATCTTGAAAAGCATGTGATGATCTGATGATTTGTTAGGATGGATGGGACCTTTGAACAAAAAATTTTCGTTTTGTACTTCACGGTCATTAAACTATCCAAAGAAACTGATATTAGTAGAAGTTAGTTTTGGTACCAAACTGGAGCGAAGAGAACTTGTACTGTAGACACAATTCTTCTCCTGAGCTTCAATCCATGATCCCTTAGTTCTTTTGCTAGTAACCATAAATTTCTCCTAGTGGCGAGCATCTCTCCTTTCACGTCACACTCTCTCAAAGTTACAATACTTCAAGGAAATCTCATTTTCTGAGGTAGAAGGAGTATCATAGCTTTCTACTGATTGGAATATACCTGCAAATCTTATCTGCTTTGCTTTAACAATGCGCTATGCTGGCTGGGCTCACAGAGGTGCTCTGTTAGCAAAGGAAGGCCAGAGTCAAAGATCACCGTGTGAATTCATTTACTTCAATGGAGCTACATCAGGGATTGGTGTATTATAGTCCTCATTCTCTATGTAAGGGGTTAGCTGTGATGTGTGTCTGTGGTCCAGTGTTTGTGTGTCTCTTTCCCCATCTCAATATTGCATTTTAAAACACAGAGCTGAAATGATTGATTGGCATCTCATATTGGTGTTCTGTCAATAGTAGTTCATGAGAAAATGGAATGTGATTCACTGGAGCACCAAACAGATGGCAATTATTGTTCAGTTCCCAATGGGGAAAGGTGCTTATTGAGCTGCTCAGGATGGTGCTGCAAATAATTCCTCCATTGAAAATGAAATTATGACTTTGCTTTTTCTCCAACTGTCTCCAGTAAATGTGACATCCTAATTTGGGAAGGGACTGTGTTAAGATTGCAGTGAGAGATAATTTGCGAGATATGCTACTGATGTTCCCAGCCTCTATCTTAAAATAAAAACTGGAGCCAAACTCTTGCTCAAGTTTATGATGTCAGTACAACAACCAACAAAGAGACATATAACACCACCACAAGGATTGCAGTGTTTTGTCATGCAGATCTTTAGCCATCACCTGAGGTGCCAAATTAAGGGTGCAAGCCTATGCAAATACTATGTTCTTCCAGGCGCCACCCTTGCCTGTCTACTCAGGTAGCAACAGCATGTTGCAAAAAGATGGAAAACCCAAACCTCTGATGGGCTATACTGAAACAGAGCCATATCCAGCAGGCAGTGTGACCCACTACTGTGGGCATGATCCAGAGCCAACAGAGGTCAGTGGAAAGACTTCCATCAACTTCAGTGGATTTAGGATCAAGGTCCAAGCCTGGCTTCCTTTGATGCTGTATCCTGTAATGAAGGAAAGGGATGTTTTCCAGCAATATAATATCTGGAGACTGAAACCTGAAAATGGGAACAGAGGGCAAAGCCTACTTACATAAAAGCAAAAATGAATGCAGCCTGTTTTAGTTTAATGACAACACTTAGTGAGTTCAGCTACCCTTGTGCTGAATGAAAGGACATTTCCAACTAGCTTTCTTTGAGCCATATCATCACGTTTATTTGTTATATCCCATTAATCTCAGTTGCTATAAGCACCTGGCTGAGGAATAATAACCACACACAGTCCAATATCTACTCTACTAAATAAGCTAAAAAGGAATGCGCCTTTATCAATAATACAGTTTGATTTGAGTTGGTGACAATATGCCAACTAATCTAAGAAGCCTCATCAACAACGGCTAAACTACAGAATGGAAAACTTATGCCCATGCATATTTTAACCTTTGTTGTAGCAAAACTGGGTTTTATCAGTCTTTGACCCACCACTGTGAACAGGGCCCAGCTATGTTAGGACGTCTGTGGTCTAACCTAGGTACAAGAGGCTAGGACGTGGTTTATGAACCATCTTGCAGCAAATCCACACTTTAGCCACAACCAAGTTTTAAAAAAAGAAACTTACCTAAGTTTTAAAATCTTGACATTTGTTTAGGTGTCTATGCATGGTCTAAAAATGGACTTAGGCCCAGTCTAGACAAAGTTGAACTGGTTTAACTAAAATCAATTTATACACTTTTTTAGTTAACTGGGATAAATTACTGGGTGACCATTCTTAATTTGTTTTAAGATTTACTTCTATATTGATTTACTATTGGCTTAAAGTAGCATGGAATCAGTTTAAGATGAAAGCTTGTCTAAATCAACATAAACCAGATTTAAATCAAATTATCCCCATAGGAGTTTGGATAGGTTTCACTAAACTGAGACAACTTTGATATTTTGCAAGCCCTGACTCTACGCATCCATGTTTAACATATTGAGGCAGATCCTAAGTTCATGTAAGTCATCACAGTTCTAGTGAAAATAACTGACCTACCCCCAATTTGCACCAGATGAGAACTAGGGCCATGATGTGTACCCAAACAGCTCAGATTTCCAATGTATAAATGCTGTCATATACAACAGAATGCCAATTAAAGAGTCAGTTTTAAAAATGATTGATTTTACAAATATGAATGATAATTTTATAAAGGACACAAAGAGTGCTATGTCTGAAAACTAGAGACTGCAATAGCATAGCTGCTTCACTTCCCTACAGGAGCAGGAAGCAGAGCTACCTCTGTTACCTTCTCAGTGCGAGCTGGTCTCTCCTTCCCCACCCCAGGTACAGTGACCCTTCCTCATAGCTGTGTTCCTTCATGCTCCTCCTATCAGTTCCAAGCCTCACACACACAAAGGAAAGGGATTTCCCCCTCCCATCTGCCCCAGTAACCCCTCTTTCATTTCTGCCATTTATCCACACTCTGGTATTCCTGTTTCCTCTCCAGTAGCCCCTCTTCTCTACCTCCTATAGTTGTCTTTCTTTTCCCTGCTACTCCCAGCACCACCACCACTTTGGGGAAGAGCAGTTCACATCCCTCCCGCCCTCCCCACTGTTTTTCAGGGAAAGGGAATGGTGATCTGACCCCAGGACAGTGACCCCATCTATCTCCTCCAAACAGCTCCTCCAAAACTACAGGTAAATGGGGAGGGGAATGTCAATCAAAACAATCAACCTTTTTATTCCTCCTTTCCTGCTCCATTTATGGGTCTCCTTTGCTCAGTGAAATCTAATTTAGCCCCAGATCTTTTTTTTTTTTTTTTTTTGCTATCTCATGTAGAGACCCTGCAGCTAGGCAGAGTCTGCTGAAGACAGAGGGACAGGCAGAGGGATATACCATAGCAGATCCTGTTGCAGGGATAGGGTAATCAGGATTGTCGTCTTGTCTGTAGAAAGTGACCCGTGCACCTATGGAACTGTACGAGTTATAGCAGCCCTTCCCTGAATCTGCCCATGCTAGCAAACAGAGACCTGAATGACTTCAATTTCCTATGAAATCAGTCAAGCATTCCAGTGTAAGATTGTTGGAGAGTTTTTTGGGAAGGAAAAGAAAGCTTAATTCTGGACCTGTACCGTTACCTTTTATTTAATAGTTACATAAAACAATATTTATAACACTTGCTTCAATTCTCAGAGCAACCAGCCATCAAAAGCCCTACTTTACCTCTTATGAGCACCATAACTTTTAGAGTTTCTAAAATCCTGAACAAATAAAACACAACAGAATGTTATGTTATGTTATTTATGGCAAGAACACAATCAATCTTAAGGATCACGTTTTATGTAGTGCAGTCTAGCAAAGAGCCATGTTAATACCTTTGATATCACAAATCAGCTCTTAAGGAGGAAGTCAATGCTTTTCACAAATAACATTTTGGTTATGTGGAACGAGCACTTACATTTCCTTTCATCACCAATGGTTGCTGGATCAAGACTGGATTGCATTATTATTTGTTGAGTGTCAACACTAAGCTCTGTACAACACCAAACAAAGTAAGCAAAGTCTTTGTCCCAACACAATTATACTGTGAAGGTTAGATCCTGCAGAGTCCAACTCAACAAGATAGTCCTTATTCTCATGAACTGCCCCCTTAAGATTTTCTTACACATGAATGAGATTCTGCAGTGTTGTGTCCTAAGTGATTACAGTAGAACTTAGGATATGACCACACTCAACACAAAAAAGCACATCATGGTAGTAAGTCTCAAAGCCTGTATCTACAGACTGTGGCCTGGTCTACACTTACCACGGTTTTCGGTAGTGGCCAAAGGGAAATACAAAAGCTACGTAAAATAACTTGCATATCTCCCTTTGACTTTCTAATGTCTACTCACTGCAGCGTCTCCACTGTGTGGAGTCTTCACTGACCAACTCAATTGATCTGGAAAGATCGAACTGATGTAGTGAATTTGCCACCATCAAGGAAGAGCTGCCCTCAGGCTTGTGCTATAGTGCTGGAATGTCTACATGGTTATTTTTAGCACTGTAGCACAAGCCCAAGAATGTAGACTTGGGCTCTGATATTCACAGCCATGGGTTTATTTTTGGAGTGTAGATGTATCCTTAGAGGTCTCAACTTAGATCAAGACCCCACTGTGGTAGGCACTGTTCAAACCCACAGTAAGAGATGTCTCTGCCCTGAAGAGCTTATAGTCTAAATAGGCAAGACAAAAAAGGATAGGAGACGATGCATTATTATTCCCATTAAACAAAATAGGCAACTGACCCAGATTATGTGATTTGATCCAGATAGCACAGAAAATCCAGATCACTGCTGGGAATGAAGCCCAACTCTCTCAAATCCCATTTCAGGGCCTTACCCCCATCTCTGCAGTATGACAAAGTCTTAATAAAAAGATAATTTTACAAAAATAATTATACATAGAAAGGACCTGAACTTTCTTGAGCTGGCATTTACACTTTCTATTTTATTTGTACTGTACAGCATCTAGCATACTTTTGGGTGTTGGATGTTGATAATGATAAATAATAATTACTAAATACACTATAATTTTCAGTGGAGGGGACAAGGGAATCAAAGGCAAATACCCAGAGGCAGACTTAGGCAATTAGGGGTCCGAGGCGAAGGCCCATTGTGGGGCCCCTTATAGGCCGCCATGGGCCCCTCTGCAGTCCCAGCTCCCCACCACTGGCCCTCCCCCTTCTCAGCCCCAGATCTCCGCTGCCATCCCTATCCCCGCCGCCCCACGTAGCCCCAGCTCTATACCTCTAGCCCCAGGGCCAGCTCCTCCTCCTGCTGCCCACCGAGGCAGATGCGGCTTTTGGGGTAGTTGACGCAGGCGATGGAGCCCCTTACTGCTCAGGAGCCTAATCATGTGCCTGCTTTGCCTACCCCAAAAGCTGCCTCTGCAAATACCTAAACTTTTTTATGGCATACTGACTTATTTTAAAAAAATCAAACCTTTAAACTATCAGCATTATGCATAAGCTTTGCAGCAGTAAATTCTGCTCTCTGTCACACTAAGGAATTACCTCCATTTGGTCTGTTTCTTCTCTCACACTGGTGTTAATTAGATGTCACTCCCTGGAAATCAATAGTGTTACACTAGTGTAAGATTGGTATAAGTAAATGGAGTAACTGACATTGTTAAACCCAGATTTCTGTCAAGGAAACTGAGAGCAGAATCTGCCTTTCTTGTTTACATCTTGATTTTATTTTTTTAATTTAAAAAAGGAGTCTAAAATTTGGACAACTTCTGTCTTACATACAGTGGGGGACAACCAATAGTGACAGTGGTATTGTGGAAGGCAGTTTATCCTTGCTTTGCTATTTTCATTACATCCTTCCAGAGCACCTAATGCTGCTTAGCAGAAGCTTGACCAGTTCCTCAGTCATGGTTGTTTCTCCAGTTCGAGATCACTGTACACAAAATTTGTTGTGAGTAGGGATGGAAGAAGGGAGATGGAAGATGACAGAATTATGAATAAAATTTGCATAATTGAACCACTCCTCCCTAGGTTCCTTTAGAAGTACAGTCTTCATGATGTTGTTGGCCAGAGATTATGATGATCCTATAAAAAGTCTATTTTCTAGTTCAGTGGTTCAGAAAGACAGTTTTCCTCTCTGTTGATTCCCCAGATAATTACAGCTGCCTGTAGTGCAGTTCATTGTCATCAGCTGATTGGTATTTAACAAGATCTTTGGTGGCCCCTCCATGGTGTGTGATGAAGTCCAAGCATGTTTCATTGCATCCTTCTCATTGGGTAGCCTGGTTTTGTTCCAGTGCTCATATTCTTTTCTCAGCGACAATTTCTGGACTGTGAATTGAACGAAGGGACAAACAACTCATACTGAACTGATATCGGAACGGCAATGCTAACATACAGTTAGGATACGCTCACCAAGTACGCTGTTATTGTTAAAATTCCAAAGGGGTAGCTGTGTTAGTCTATTGTAGAAAAACAACAGAATCCTGTGGCACTTTTAAAGACTAGCAGATTTATTTATCGCAAGAGCTTTCGTGGGAGAAAAGCCCACTTCGTCAGACGCTTTGTTATTGTTGACACTGGAACGCCCATTTTAATGGCTTGTGTACTGTATCCAATCTAGAAAAGCAACTAATCATCCAAGGACCAACTCTGCTCTTCAGGGCCAGCCCAAGGGGTTTTGGCACCGTAGGCGAACTATGACTTTAGGACCTCCTCCCCACCATGTTATAAGACATAATATATTAATATATATATATATATTTTAAATAGAGAAAAAAATCACTTCCATCTAATATGGCGCCCCTTAAAGCCTGACGCCCTAGGTGATCGCCTAGTTCACCTATGTATTTGGGCTCATCCTGCTGCTCTTACACCACAGTAAATCAGAAGTAATGCCACTGAAATCAAAGCGGCGTAAACGCAGAGGCCACAATAACTGCTTCTTGTACCAAATACGTTCATTTCACTGTTATCTTACCTTACTCCCATCAATACCTGGTTACTGTTTCCACATTGTGTTATCTGTTCACAGGATTTATCTGGAAGCTCTTTGGGGCAGAATGAGACAGGTGCGCACAACACCTAGGAGAATAGGACCCCACTGGGGTTCTCCAGGCTTCACTGAAAAACGAATAATAATTAATTACGTTTGAGGCAGTTAATTAGGTAGCACAGCGACTAAAAGGGAAAGGCTAGTTTGTGACTGATTTAATAGTATTCTTCCTTCCCTACATTGTGTGGAGAAAATTATTTTTGTTACTGTACTAAGAAAAGCTCCCTATAAATCCCTGCTGTGAACATGTAAGCAGTGTTTAGGTTTAGGGTAATATCTACAAGGGCACCTAGGGTCTGTCATCAAATGCACTGGGGCAAATTTTGCTCTCAGATGCGGTAGCATAAACTTCAAGTAACTACACTGACAGTAGATTGACCAAGGTACATGAGAAAGTAAATGGTGAAATCATCACATTACTGTTTCCTCTAAATCAAGCTCTGCTCAAGGCCATCTCCCTCAAGTGACAATAATATGCACACAACACTCTACGACTCTGACTTTTTTTCTCCTCTCCTAATGCATGGGTCTCTGTAAAGGTGTTTCCAATCAATGTGTGGGCCAAAAGGCCCCAGATCCTTATTGCATTTATAGTCAACAAAGCTTTCCTTCCTTTCATTTGTGCTATCTTGAGAGCCAGTTTGAGTTCTGTTAGGCATTTAAATCACACCTACTTATTCTGAGTAGCATGGACAAGACACAACAACCCACTGACAAAAGACGTGGTTCTTCAGCCATGGGCAAGTTTAAATAAGTAAGATTATCAACAAACAATGGTCAGTGAAATTTTAAAAATGTCTTATTGGAACAAGTACGTCAAGGGATGCACATCCATGCACCCTTAGGGCATAATCTATGTAACTTTTCTGTTCAGTTTCGCAATGTAATTGTATGATTTTATGCCACTTATGCCATGTGAGGCTCCCTTTTGCTCCACAGTACGGTTATGATATCATGTTTCTTGGAGCATATGCATGCCTATATGAAACACGTTACATAGCAATTCCCCCATTCAAAAGAAGAGAAGAGTTAAAATAAAAATAGCTTTCTTCCATTGCCATGTGCCGCTTGCAGCCACTACAGTTACACATCCCTCTTCCATGTGGGGGAAGTTACCCTGAAGTCCAAGAATGCATCGCACACATCCCACGAGGAGATACCAACTCAGCAGCAGTAGGAAGTGCCCAAGCACTGGCAGCTGTAGCAGAGGCCTGGCCTGATGTAATAAACAAAGGACCATTCCTGTAAGGTGCTACATATTCTCACTTACTTCAGTGGGGGCTGACGGTGCTCAGCAAAATGGTAGAGATGTTCAGCTCTGTGCAGGATTGAGCCTTTCATTCTTAGAGTATCAGGAACTAGGATTGTTCCAGTTTGCCACAGTCACCTGCTGAAACACCTTTAGTCGGATACCAGGGCAGGTTGATTTTTCCTGCAAGTGCTCTTTGTTTTATTGAATGCATTGATAGGAACACCTAGAACAGCCCAATCAGGCTCTCTCTCTCTCTCGCTCTTTTCTTAAATGCACACGAGCACCAAATCATACCATTTTTGCAAGGATATTTTCATGTTAGCCATTTGAATACAAAACAAAAGTTCAGTTCTGCCTTCAGAGGCACGTGCCTGGCTCCCACTGAAATTAAGTGTGCCACAAGCTCGCACAAGTAGGCCAGGAGGCTTGCAGTTTGCAAGGTGACTGTTACTTGATTGAAGAGTGTCAAGACCTCATCTGAGTATTCATAGTTAGGACTTGACATTCTCAATCTGCGTCCCCAAACTCTCCCATTCCAGAACAAACGACTTTTTCAAATTGTTATACTACTGAGCTAAAAATAACCCTACTGGAATCAACCACAAAGTCAAGTCTGCGATTCTTCAATATGATACAGTTATTCATTAACGGCAAGTAGCAGTGCAATTCTTTGAACCCCCTGAAATACATGATCTACAGTTTGGAACATCACAAGAGAGTATACTGTGTATTCCAAGTGGTGAAATATCAAATGTGAATGATTAATATGACTGATATAGTAGCTAGCCTCGCCATTCCAAAGCATAATTCACTGATGTTTTGCGCCTGTATCTTTTTATAAAATAAATCCTTGCTTTTCAAAATGCAGGGGGCTCTGCACAAGCACAAATGGACTTTGTTTACACATAAAAGTTGCACTCGTTAAACTAAAATCTGTTTTTAAATCAGTCTAATTACATCAGTGCAAAACTCTGTATAGCCATTTTGTCTGAGCTCCAGGACATGATTTAGAAAGATCAAATAAAAAAGGGACTCCTTTTTGGAAAACCATTGTTAAGAAAGGGACATATGACATAGCTCTGGAAGGATAATCAAGGCTAGCCTCCTGCAAAGGCAAGCAACCCACTCATATTTATACAGGTATAAATTTATGTGGGGGGTGGGTTAAGCATCACAACACATGTAAGGAAATGAAACTGGAATATTGGGCTTGATTTTACCTATGCTCCCTGTCTATTTAGGCAGTCTCTTATTCTGTGACTGGAAGCTGGGGCTGAACCTGACTCTTTGTTTGCTGTCTCTACAGTCCCTAGCACAAAGGAGCTAGTGCTTCCAGATACCACTACTACTATTTTTGTATGGTGTGGAGCAGCAATAACAATTTCACCTGAAGTTGATTGAGCAGCTGGTTACATTAGGAATGGCAGAATTTACTGCAGTGATGCCTCCTTCCTGTTTATAAACTGGACTATAGGTGGTGATATATTTGGTGGTCTGTCATGGGAAGTCACACTTGCGTACTGGAGAGTCCTTGATTTTCCATTTGTGCATTAAATGTCTGCATTTACCATAGCTAGTTCATATTCGGTTCAGAGCTCACCAAGTCTGTGGAAGGTCGAAGTCAGGAACCTCCTGTGTGGGGTCCAGCACAGGTGTTTATATCTTAAGTCTTGGTTTCTAAGCCTCCTTCTGATCATAGCCTGATTGGATGAGGCAACATGAATATTCCCAGAAAGGCTTGTGGGACTGGAAGAGTGGGGATATTGTTGAGCTCTTGGTGGAAGATATGTTTTCCTCAATTTGATAAGCTTTGTGGAGAGTTGCAGCAGTTTGGTGAATCGACAGGGGAGCAATGTTAGAACAGATAACCATGGTGCTCTAGGCAATGTACAGGTTCTAGTGATGACAAGTTCCAAAGGGGTAGCCATGTTAGTCTAGTTCAGCAAAACAAGAAAGGAGTCTAGTGGCACTTTTAAAGACTGACAAATTTATTTATTCCATGGGCTTTCATGAGAGAAAATCCCACTTCGTCAGACACTTGAAAATGGAGAAGTACAGATGAATGGGAGGAAAATAAATGCAGGGAAGTGTAAGTCATAGGATCAGGTCAGTCTGGTACAGCAAATCAATCGAACAGTGGAGAATACCATGTAGGAGGGAGGTGGGGGGAAAAGGAAAGCAAAATTACTTGTTGTTATGGGGAAAAAACTGTAGTCCCTATTTAACACTAAGTTGATGGTGTCAAATCTGCATATGAATTCCAATTCTGCAGTTTCTTTTTTGAAGCTTTGATTCGTTATCCATTTGCCTAGGTACGGCTATTAACAGATCATTAATGGAGTGATCAGGAAGATTGAAGTGTTCCCCTAATGGCTTTTTAATATTGTTACTTCTGATGTCAGATTTGTGTCCTATCTAATTAAACTAACTATAACTATGAACTAACAAACTATTTGACTATTTACAAGTATCTGTTCAAACAGCCACTTGGAAGAGCAAGAGAAGAATGATGTTCCAGTGACAGTCACAGGCGGTCAGAAGGAACTGAATTGGCAGCGGTTCAGCAGGGCCCTATATACAGTGCCATAAAGGCATAACTCTGGGAGGCTTCTGGCAACTTTCCATGCCGCATGCACACACCTAGTTGGAATTAGCATGAGCAAGCACTCCAAGAAGTACTCTTATGAGTTAGAAGCTTGTGCTTTTGGTGATGAAATCTAGAGAGCAAATCTCACTGCCAGCTCAAATAAATTGTTACATTATGACTTAAACATTGTCCTAATTAGGACTAAAGAATACTGGTGTATAAGGGCTTTTTAGTCCCCTCCAAGGATGAGTTTAAACCCATAAGGCTGGGTTTTTACTGCAAAGCAGTTACTCAACTTCAGTTGAGTTTGGGATTGTTTCAGTGTTCAGGACAAAACATTGCAACCATCAAAACAGCATGTTTTACCTTGTGCAACTATTCTAAATTAATAACAAAAATGGATATATCTCAACAGGGTTTTGCAACCACCCCTTAATACCAGGATGTCTTTAGAAGTTGTTATTAGTGCTGTTATGTCCCAAAAACCAATGGCCAGGGAAGTGACTTTGAACAAAGGATTCACTAGCGGTACAAGACCAGATGTAGGCTGGTTCATATGGAATCATGGAGCTGACCAGGTGGGTCTGTGATAGGTAGTGATGTGACTGAATCAGGAGTCATGTCCCTGACTGACAAACAGAGAGTGCACCTTCACCCAATCCCAGCCCAGCTTTATTTTCCTGCCAGGTGTCTGCTCTTTTAGGACATGATACTGATAGCAAGGGGGGCTAAGTTGTCTATATGTGTCTCTTCAGAAGGACATGCACTTCAAACAGGATCTTTGTTCATTTCAGTTTGGAAGTAGATCTTCGGGATTCTGACTGGTTTATCTTCTGCTTTTTCAGCTCTTTGATTTGGCAGTACTGTCAGTCAGCCAGGTGGGGAACACATCAGATTCTGATGTGTTGCTGTTCTATGTCATCTTCCCAGCTGGCCTTCTGATGTGTGGATGCGTTACATAATACTGATCAGCAGACTCGCAGCATTGCACTTTATTACCCATTTCGGGTACTGCTTTCTATCTAGGGAATCATTTGTCTGATGACTAACGAGGAGCCTCGGCCACTGAGAAATACAGCACTGTTTAACAGCACATAGCAATACTGCAGGTACCCAGGCAAGTAAGAAACTACACTATCAGATAACGGTAAAAGATACTCGTATTCCTGAGCACATACACCTCCCATTGAAGCCCATAAAAGTTGCAGGTTGAAAACCAGACTACAGTTCAATCTTTTGATATTAGAAATTGTCATCAGACTTCTGGCAAGTGCCACGTTCTCACTCCTGGTTCTGAAAAATTAAAAACAAATGACACATTCTCTTTTATATCTCCTGCCCCAAAGAGATTTCAAACATTATATGCTAAAAATATCTTCTTGCATTTAAGCCTATGTTCCGCAAAGAAAAACCGATATCTACCTTCTGCGTGGCAGAAGCTTACAAAAGTTGTCTTCAATGGTATATAAACCAGATGGGGCTTTCTTGCTGCAAAAATATACTGCTGTTTTACATCAAGTTTTTATTTTTCTCCAATCATATGGGAGCTTCAAAAACTTGAAACAGTCAGCATTCCACTATCCTTGCCCAGAAGAAAGTGCCAGATGGTCCAAGACTTCTCAGCTTGTTTGTACTGCAGTATGTTTCTAATGAGAAACCAGGCTTCTGAAGTGTGGACACATCACAAATACACTATGTTCTTAGAGAAAGTCCTGTAAAATGAAAGGGATTGAAACTCATAAGTCTGAATAAAAATTTAATAGGATTTTATTATTCTAGAATCCTGTAGGAATCAAGAAGAGTACGAGATCCTTTCTATAGGCTATTGGAACTACCCTATATAATTCTATTGCTAGTATTCTACATAAAATGAGCAAATAAAACCCTAGAGAAAAGTTAGTTAAATTATGTAATTCCTTATTGACCAACCTTTTATTTGACTTTTCTAAGGCCCCAATCCATACCCTATTGAAGTCAACAGTCATATTTCCACAGACTTCAACAAACTTTGGATCAGGCCACATATGCTTACAAGCATTTGCATGCAATGGTATAGTTACCAATATCTAGTTACACTAAAGCACATGCAAAAAAGAACTGTCAATAACATACTTCTTCCCCGCTTTTTAAATACTGTGGATGAAGAGGCAATTTTCCACTAGAAATAAAAAAAACCTCTCAAGTCCTGTGATTAGCACTGAAAACCACCACCCACGATAGATGCATCTAAACAAATTTTGATCACTTCAGAGAAAATGATCCTAACTTTAACCCAGATATAGAAAAAAATGAAGAGGAACATAAAATATGATCTATTTGATAATTAAAAAAAAAAAAAAAGCATTGAGAAGTCAAAGCATATAAGGGATAAAAACAGACCTTTTTCAACCAGAAGCTCCAGATCTCTAAATACTTATGCTTCCCACTTCCCCCAGATTTAGACTGATACTTTCTCCTCCTTCTCCCTCTTGATCATTCCAGAGAAGACCTCCTTCTATTCAATCTTTACCTTTATCTTCCTCACCCCCTCGTGCTATCCACTAAAACTCTTTTCTTTTATTACTCTCATGTCTCTTTGTCTATTACTTGTCCATACCCAGTCGCTCATACTCCACTACTAAAACACTCATCAGACAACTCAATCAAATTTATGCACTCACCAAGCTCAGCGCTCACCCATGTAATAATCCATGTACCCATTCACTAATTCCCTTCCTGTAGCTATCTTCCTCTTTGAGATTCAACCATTTATCACTCAGTCATTAGGTACCCGTAAACATTGTACACTGAGCTTCCCAATGCACCTACCAGTTTTTTCCTTCTTCCTCTGTCACCATGCACATGCCAATCTCCCACATATGTGCGCACCATGATCATCACTGGTCCCCAAACTACAGCAGCTCTTTGCCCATGCCTTTCCCACAAGAATGGGCTCTTAGGATGTTTCTAACCCTCACATGGGGCTTTCAGCCTTCTCTGCTGGGGAAGATTTTCAGACCTAGCCATGCGGTAAGTTGGGTCCCTTTGTGGGTTGTCCCCCCAAATCCTTTGTTTGCAATAGCAGAGTAAGCACTATTGTCCCTTAAATGTGTCTGTGGCTGTATACCCACTGTAGTTAACACAATTTCTTTGTTCCCCTATTGTTCTCAGAACATTTTAAGAATTCTCTTTGCACTACAAATATTTGAATCCTATCAAATATTTCTAGATTGCTTCAGCAAGAAACTCCAGTGGATTGTAGCAGAATTGTCTCTAGTACACATGATCCACAGAGAAAAAGGTCTTCTCTATGAACAAAGAGAAAGCAAATAGAAGAGCACAGAGTGGTATTTAAATCTCTGGCATGTCCAGTCATTTAAAAAGCTCCTTCTTACAGTCCAAAGAATTGACCTTTCATTTGCCCAGTAGAATAATACAATCTTTTGTTCCAATTATGAGGTTCTTTTGTTTGGCTTAAAACAAAAATATTTTTAATCTTTGTCCAATAAGGCTATTTGGATTTGTGACTAGTGTCTGCAAACAGAAAAAGAACCCAATCTTCTTCTATACAAGTTTTTGAAAGGACAAACAAAGAACTAATTTCTCCATTGGGATGTTAGTGTTTAAAATTATTCAGCCAGCCAGAACATTTTGCTATGCTAGGTTACAGCACCAATTTCCACCACGGTTATAACATAAAATGAATCCTTATTCATTAGTTGTTGAACTGTTCTTGGACCCTTCTAGCTCCTCCCCTGATCTGCATACTGGACTGAAACTAGGAGCAAAGAACTGCAAAGTCCTAATACAGCCCCTTACCTCATCTCTCTGAGGCCTTGTGCAAGCTACAATTGCTCTGCCCCTGTAAAATGGGGAGAAGTCCCAAAGGGATAGCCGTGTCAGTCTAGTTCAGCAAAACAAACAAGAAGTCCCATGGCACTTTTAAAGATTAAATAATTTATTTATCGCATGAGCTTTCATGTAAAATGGGGATAATAGTCTTGAACTTAATTTTCATTTTGCATCTATTTTCAATTTAAAAAAAAAATCTAGATACATTCCCAGCAACATATTTTATATTTTCAATAATTTAGTCTAAAAAAAGACATATGAGCATGCAGGGAACAACTATAAAATAAACAAGACTGTAATAAGTACTAGCTTCACAAGTGTATTTCAAGCATTAAAGGTCCCAGTTCCTGCAGCTTGTGGAAGTGTACTCGATTCTTGGCTTTAGAGATGAAGTGTCAGAACTTCAGCTGGTGTAAAGCAGCACAGAGTTATCCACAACATAACTTCAATGATGCTGCCCTAATTTACTCCAACTCAGAATCTGGTACCCCAACGTGTGCTAAATTCTATCATTTATAAACATGGCTGTTGCCAGCATAATCTCAACTGCAATGTGGACAAATTTTAATTGACCATTCTAATGCCTCTTTATTTTACAAAGTGTTTGTGGCTGCCTATAATTTTTCTGTATAGGAAATCAACCGGGACAATTGGATTAGCAATATTTAGCTTTGCCCGTTTCTGACAAAATGCAAGGCGGTTGCACTATCATGCTTCATAAAATGCCGACACAAACCACAACACAATCAATAGACAAGCATCCCAAATTCACATGGAGCACTGGAATTTGTAGTGCAGGGTCTACCAAAATATCTATGCAGTTTAAAGAAATTATACCAAAAAATGTAAATACACACTGCCCTGTGCTCTGAATCAGCAAGCCAATAAGTGAATACAATGTGTAGTAAATATTTAAAGCCATTTCTGCAGATCTGACATTCACTCTGCTAATGAGCATGATGTTGCTTTTGAAGCCAATGTTTCTCTGGAACTAAAATACACTGGATCATCATGTTGTCACATCCATATGACTAGTCAGGCAAACACATTTCGTTAAGCACATGACAGTGAAATAGCCTGTTTATACACACAGACACAAAGAGACCCATTGAGATGTGACAGATGGGTTTGAGAACACTGGGGAGGAAAAGTCACAAAAAAAGACCTAACCAGTTTGGGGAAAAATATATTGTGAAAATAAACTTTGACTTATAATTGAAATAACTGATTTGGAAAGTTGTTTTTCCAAACTGTGTTATCAGGGATGCTAGTGTTAGCCATTTCTCTGTCTTTTCCTGTGCCTCAGAAACATTTTATCTGTATACAGACTAACCCAATAAGCATGAAAATTATTTGTAATATATAAAATTACTTGGAAGGAAATCAGATACATTCTTTATGACTGCGGTACTTACCTAGATAGAAAACCACAGGATGTCGCTTCTTGCGTTTAAAATGTACATGGGTGAAATGTAGATCAGTAGAACAAAATGGCTTCTAATGTGGAATATTGTGGCCAGACTGCAACAAATGGCCTCTTGTGAATTAGCACCAGCTTTGGAAGAGGTGACATCAAATGGAGACACGGGAAACTATAAAATAACTGCAAGGCAAAACCCAGACAATTTTGTGATAGCATAATCATATAATCGTTAGCATTCACCACCACGTCAGTGCAACATCATGACAAGCACAGTTACTGCTATGTCAAGCCGTCATCCGACCGTGATTCTGTTAATTCCTGCAATTCATCTTGGCATAATATTGCCTCCTTCTTTCCTCTCTTTTCAAGAGCAGAACAAGCTTGAGGACATTCCGTCAGCCCCATAAGACCTACCATATTCAGCCACAGAAGGACACGACAGAGCCTTGTTCCCTATCGGCAGAACCCTCTGTGTTTTTTGGCTACACAAGTTGCCAGTGTAATCACCTGGGGTGAAGAACTGTGCTCCAGAATCTAAAACTGTATTTTAAAAAGCCTGTTTCCAAGGCCCGTGATCATTGAGATAAGCTTAAAAATGTGAATCAAGCATAAACTGATGCAATATTGTTATTATTCATACTACCAAGTTGGTGCCCCAGAGTACTACGCACTGTACAGACAGAAGAAAACAGTCCCTATCTCAGCGCCTTTACAAGTCTACAGGCAGACTGCAAAATTCTGACGGTGTGAACTGCCCCATTCATTTGAGTGGGTGTTAATCCTGACAGTTTAAATGTCATTTTAGGATTTATTTCACTATCGATCTTTTTAGCAGAAATATCCACGTAATGTACATATCCCACAATCTGAAAATTGCATGTCCATGTGCCCAAAGCTCCAACTAGATCTCACTGAGTTGCCAAAACCCTCCCAATCTACTCCGTACCCCCATCTGCAGTGCAGTTTTGTCTTTTCGGCAATATTTTGACAACTGGAAACATGGACATCATGTAAAATACATTGTATTTAATTAAAAGCAAACGGGGGGGGGTCTACTCTTCTTACTAAATGTATTTTTCATTTTCACATACAGTAGAACCTTGGAGTTACAAACACCAGAGTTACAAACTGACCAGTCAACCACAGATCTCATTTGGAACCAGAATACACAATCAGGCTGCAACAAACAAACAAAAAACCCCTCAAAACACAAATACAGCACAGAACCGTGTTAATTGGAAACTACTAAAAATAAAGGAAAGTTTTTAAAAAATCTGACATAGTAAGGAAAACATTTCTGTGCTCATTTCCTTTAAATTAAGAGGGTTAAAAGCAGCATTTTTCTTCTGCCTAGTAAAATTTCAAAGCTGTATTATGTCAATGTGCAACTGCAAACTTTTGAAAGAACCTTCATAACATTTTGTTCAGCTACAACCAACCTCCATTCCTGTGGTATTCATAATTCTGAGGTTCTGCTCTAATTAAAAACATCTCACATTTTCAAATATAAATGATGCTGACACAGAATTAAAGTCCAGCTGATGGGGTTTTGTCTGTTGTACATTTTCTAACATTTTATCCAGTCTCGTGTTGTATGTGCCACGTGATGAACCTTCTACCACTTCCCTTGGAGGTTATTTCATAGCCTTATAAATCTATCACAATTGTTTTCCTGACATTTATTGATCTTAATGGCCCTTTCCTAATTTCATCCAGTTATACCTAGTTATATCCCTATGCTCCACCTGTAAAACACATTACCTCCCTTCTTCATACAGCTATCTGTAATTTAATGCCCTCCTGCCCTCATCAGCTTAACCAAGACGTATAGTTTATCTTACTCCATAAATTCATCCTTCTAGGGCCTATCATCATTTTTGGTCACCCTTTGACATTTTTTCCGTTACTCAATACTATCCAGGTTGTAAAATGCCTAGAAATTGATGGGATAAGACCAGGCCATAAAGAGACTATTACATCTCCGGGCTATCATGAGAATGCATATGTAGCTCCCCAAACTGCAATGACCTTATCTTGCTGATATATTTCAGCCATGAGTCATGTCTAATTTGCAGTCCAGTATTATTCTTCAGCAATTTTTCAGCCTCTGCTTTGCAGATTTTTGTCCTGTTGAATAGACAAGTCTTCCAACTCTATTAATTTGCACCTCCATTTGTCCCAGATGTTATTGTCTCTTCAGATTGCTAATGCCTCTAGGCTCCTTCTTGTTAGTGCTCTGCCTGTCCTGGTAGCTTCAAATTTAATATGTGTTCAAGTTTACCCTACCATTTTGATCAAGAATGAAGATGGTACATAAGATGGGAGCTGACAGCAGGAGCTGTGATACCCCACTAGACACCCCTCCTGTTTCCTTAGGACAGAAATTTGGCTCTTTAAATCTCTTCTGCTAGCTCATGCAATAAATACATTTGTTAGTCTTTAAAAGTACCTTCAGACTCCTTGTTTGTTTTGATTAGCAGCAGTATTTCTTCCTTCAGGTGTTTAGAAACTCTCTTTCTAGGGTAGTTCCATTATATTAACAGTGATTGAAGCCAGATTTATTCAATGGCAAGTGCCAGCATTATGCTTTTCATTTTCACCCACTTCTAAAAATTCAAGGAAAATAAACAGATCTTCTTTTTCTGGTACATTCTCCATATCTATATGACTTTTCAAAAATATTAGCAATGGTTCAGTGAGTGAGTAGGCTAATGTCCTTAATACCGTTTACAAATACGTGGATTGAAACATATACATTCTCTCATCCATACACTTACTCTTTAAGAAACTCTTCGCCAAGACACTGGTTGAAGGAAATAAAGGACAACTGTATGATAAAAAAGTAAGACAAAGCCTACAAAGTATCCCACAATGTTCTCTTTGCAGTACAAAAATCACTAACCATTGTCTATTCTTCAGCATGTGTAATGCTGAAATACAGGACAAAAGACAACCAATATTGACATAAATTATTAGGCATTAAAGCAAGAGACTTCTCTTAATATAAGGAATGGCCCAAACATTGGTTTAGTATTTGAAGTATGTTTTCACTCGTGGCCTTAAGCTTGAATTCCTCTTAAAATCTTACACTCATTGGGCTGCAAATGAAACTTGAAGCATCCACAACAGCATCCACACCAGGAAGTGTTGTGTTTTAACAATGGCAGCATGCTCTACTGGTGAGCGGGGGACAGAAGCACAACTGGTAAGAGCACACATACACATAGAGGAGTGGAGAGTCGTCGTGGTATCCTGCCTAGCATTAGCAATCTTCGATAAACGTGGTGGAGAAACAATGCAACTTTTTGTAACATCAAAACATGGAGCGTCTTGCGGTCAAGTCTTCATGCATGCAGGGTGAGAAGGCAAAGAGAGAGTCCCCAAAGCAGCATATGTCAGTTGGGAAAAAAAAGATATCAGGAGGACAATGCCATTCTCTTCACCACCCTCTCCTCCACTACCCATAAAAATAAGTAAGAACTGTTCCAATTCTCTTGAATCCATGAATCCATTATCCAAAAGATAATATAGGACCTTGTGGAAGGATGTGCTAATTGCTTTCCAGGGATATGACTGAGCTGCCAGCATTCCCTAAAATATACAACCCAAATTTTCAAACCTGAAAACAAGATTTTCAAAAAGAGGAACCTGGGTTTACTTTCTTATATCCATATTCAGGCACATAAGTGGTGGGTGCTGAAAACCCAACAGCTTCCACTAATCTCAGCTAGAGGTTGATTGGGCCTTGGTACAATAAGAAAAACCTCTTAAAATCAGACAAGCCCAACAGAACGCCACTGGTCATCACGTATAGCCCTTAAATTAAATCTCTGCAGCACCTCATCAAGGATCTACAGCCTATCCTACAAGACGATCCCTCACTGCCTCAAGCCTTGGGAGGTAGCCTTCTCCTCACTCTCAAAGGGTGCGTCTACATTTGAAAATTAAGTCGACTTAAGCTTGCTTAAGTCGACTTAATTATCCTACGTCTACACTATAGTTTCCTTAAGTCAACTTAAGCAGCTGCTTAAGTCAACTTAAGGAAACTCAAAGTCGACTTTATAACACGTGTTATAAACTCAACTTTGAGGCTTAAGTCGACTATTTAAGTCGACTTAAGCCACTGTAGACGTGAGGTAGCCCTAAGTCGACTTAGTCGACTTAGGGCATGGGTCCCTTCTCGCTGGGACCACTCAGGTCCTGGCAAGAAGGGACTGCAGGGCTTGCTTCCTTCTCCCCAGGACCCGCGCTCCAGCTGCTCAGCAGCTGGAGTACGGAGGGGAGAAGGAAGCCCCACGCTCCCACGCTCCCGCCAAGCTGAGACCCTGCGGTCCCGACAAGGAGGAAGAGCTGGAGACCCGTGCTCCAGCTGCCCACTGCTGAACAGCTGGAGCGCAGCCTGGGACCTGTGCTCCAGCTGATCAGCAGCGGGCAGCTGGAGCGGGGATCCCAGCAAGAAGGGACCTCAGGGCTCCCTTCTCGCCGGGACCACTCAGGTTGCGGCGAGAAGGAAGCACCGCAGTCCCTTGTCCCCAGGACCCGCGCTCCAGCTCAGGTCCCGGGGAGAAGGAAAGGGTTGGTTAAAAGTTTAACATCCCAACTTAAAACCCTGTCTTTGGAAGACTAAAAATAATAGTTTCCTTTGGTGAAAAAGCATCTTTCCTCCATTTTACGGCAAACGATCATGTAATTCACTCCATCTCAAACACAGAATTATAGTTCTTCAGCAGATGCTCCAGAAGGACAAATAAAATTCCACATGGATTTTACTAAAAAGCCTTCCTTGTCCTGTGCAATAAATTTTACAACACAGCATGCAACTGCAATAATTTATTTCATTGTACAGTTTCTGCATCCATGACAATAGTGCAATAAAACTAGCCTCTGAAGAAGTTTCCAGCATTCTTGTTTCAAAATGAAAATGTTTTCAGTAAACAGGGCTTTGCAGTTAATAGTGGCAGCTTTGAGTTTTTAAAGACTGATCACGCTACAATAATTAATTCCAGCACTGTGTCTAAAGCCAATTGAACTTTAGCACCTTGCTTCCATTTCAGAAATGTAATGTCATCTACTTTTAGTTCTTAATGCCATCTTAGAAGCCTCATAGTAAAAATATACTTTATGAACAATGTCCTTGTCTAATAGACAAAGATTAAAAACGTACAAAGAAAAACGGGGATAAATTAAAATAGTCTCTGTATCATTGGGTTAAGTACACATAATTCTAACAATAATTATGGAAAATCATGGAGCAGGTCCTCAAGGAATCCATCCTGAAACACTTGGAGGAAAATAGAGAGATCAGGAACAGTCAACATGGATTCACCAAGGGCAAATCGTGCCTGACCAACCTGATTTCCTTCTATGATGAGATGACTGGATTTGTGGATGCGGAAAGAGCCATTGACGTGGTATACCTTGACTTTAGCAAGGCTTTTGATACGGTTTCCCACAACATTCTCGTCGGCAAGTTAAGGAAGTATGGGTTGGACGAGTGGACCGTAGGGTGGATCGAAAACTGGTTAGATCAATGGGCTCAGCGGGTAGGAATCAATGGCTCGATGTCTGGTTGGCAACCGGCAACGAGTGGAGTGCCCCAGGGGTCGGTCCTGGGGCCGGTTCTATTCAACATCTTCATTAATGATCTTGATGATGGAATAGACTGCATGCTTAGTAAGTTTGCGGATGACACCAAGTTGGGGGGAATGGTAGATACTCTGGAGGGCAGGGACAGGATCCAGGGAGACTTGGACAAATTGGAACACTGGGCCGAAAGAAACCTCATGAGGTTCAACAAAGACAAGTGCAAAGTCCTGCACTTAGGACGGAAAAATCCCATGCACTGCTACAGGCTGGGGACCGATCGGCTAAATAGCAGCGCTGTAGAAAAGGACCTGGGGGTTATGGTGGACGGGAAGATGAATATGAGCCAACAGTGTGCCCTTGTTGCCAAAAAGGCCAATGGCATATTAGGCTGCATCAGTAGGAGTATTGTCAGCAGATTGAGGGATGTGATAATTCCCCTCTATTCGACACTGGTCAGGCCGCATCTGGAATACTGTGTCCAGTTTTGGGCTCCCCACTACAGAAAGGATGTGGACAAATTAGAAAGAGTCCAGCGGAGGGCAACAAAAATGATTAGGGGGCTGGGGCACATGACTTATGAGGAGAGACTGAAGGAACAAGGCTTATTTAGTCTATAGAAGAGAAGACTGAGGGGAGATTTGATAGCAAGCTTCAACTACTTGAAGGGTTGCTCCAAAGAGAAGGGAGCTAGGCTGTTCTCGAGGGTAACAGAGGACAGAACAAGGGGCAATGGTTTCAAATTACAGCTGGGGAGGTCAAGGTTGGATATTAGGAAAAACTTTCTCACTAGGAGGGTGGTGAAGCATTGGAATGGGCTATCTAGGGAGGTGGTAGAATCTCCATCTTTGGAGATATTTAAGGCTCGGTTAGACAAAACCCTGGCTGGGGTGATTTAGGGGGAGTGTTCCTGCTTTATAGCAGGGGGTTGGAGTAGATGACCTTGTGGGGTCCCTTCCAACCTTATTATTCTATGATTCTATGATACTAATAGTTTTCCTGACAAGAAGCTGGCAGAATGGAGCCCAACAGCATGAGACTTGTTGCAGGGATCTAACAAAAGTGAATTATGCTCTTGGTTTTTTAAACCAAGCAATAAACTTTAATTTGTGAGAATAAATTATGCATGTAATAAGGTAAGTGTGAATGTACACAGCAAGTTATGATCATTCACGTGTGTAATGTGCTTCTTTTCATATGCAATCACAGTAACTGAACGTGTGTGGTAGCTAACCAATGGCATACCTTACTTTTTATTTTTTTACAGTTAGAAGTCCTAAGTATTTTGATGGCAGTATACATTTTCCCATAAGAGAACAACAATCATATTTTGGATAGTATGGACATTAGCTATTTGAGAGTATCCCTTTTAAGGTCAGAAAATTGAATATTTTAGAAAAATCCTTTATTCTGAAGTGCTATGTCTTATATCTCAACTAATGAAACAGAGTTAGAAAATTCACAGAGCAAAGCAATCCTATAAAAAAAGTTATAGCAAGGGTTTAAGTAGTAAAGTAACAAGAACTTTCCCTAGAGATTCCCAATTACCAGCATAGTTCTTTGGCAAGGAATCTCTCTCATGGAGTAACACTAACATGCTGTATTTACAGAAGATTCCTGCTTTTGGGGGGGAAGGGGCAGGAGTGAGAAGACAGAGAGCAGCATGCAATCTAGATGAATCACTGAGTACAGTACACCCGTGTAGCACAATGGCAAAGCTTAAAAAGCCTCTGGGGAATCTGAAAACTAAATCCAACAGCTCAGATTATTCAGGTAAGAAAGGCTGTGAAAGTAGATAAAAGAAATGTCCTGGCTTCTTGCTATTCTTTATCTTCTTCACACAAAACAAAACAAATGGCCTGAGAGGTGAGTGTGTTGTGGTAGAAGATGGTGATCAGCATCTTACTGAACAAGAGTTTGTTTTTCCATTAATGCTGCTATTCCTATTAGTTAACAGCTACATTGATTTCTGAAGAAAGGTATGCTGGATTTATGACAAAGGTAACATGAAAATAGAGTAACTATCTATCTTGAAGTTTGGCTATATTCCATGGATTATATTTCCAGAAAGAACAAAGGCACAGGTGGTCTAGTGTTTTAAAGTGGCCCTTGTTCTTATTCATTAAAAAAAAAATAGGAGCAGATTATAAAAAGAAAGGTTGGCAATGGCTATCCAAATGTAAAACCTAATTTTCGTGTTTTGTGTCTTGAAAGAGCTCAATTATGTTGGGTCATTAAACACTGAAATGCATCATGGTCCAACATAATCAGTGACAGAATATCCTGTTTGGCACTTAGACACACAAAACAGCTTAAATAATGACCCAGTTTTAAAAGCACCATTCTACACATCAGTTTGGCTTTTACAATCCACTAACCGGCAGCACTCTGCTTCCAACAATGATGCTATACCTTACTCTTCCATCATTATTTTCTTTTTTAATATCCCTTTAAATTCTTCAAATGAAGTAGCCAAAAAAGTTTTTGGTGGAGCTGAAATGTAGAGCATTGAAGGTGCTTTTCATGCTAGTCTCACACATAGGAAAGAGGATAAAACAAGTTAAAACTGTCCTTCCAATTTCTGTTTCACAAAGGGCAGTGATAATAGAAAGGAGAAGTAGTATTGTTTTCCATAACAAGGCTGAGAAATAATGCTAGCAGGGTAAGGAGGGACACAACATTGAAGGGAAGTGATGGGGAAGTTGTGTGACCTCCTTAAATAGTCAATACAAAACCTCCTTGAAAATCAGTTTAAGCCACAACTGTGGCACGGTTTACACACAATAAACCTAAAATATCATAAAAACTACTGCAATATTTACTTTCACTATAAACAACAAAAATAGGCTCTTTTGAACTGTGCTTCTCTACCTGAGGCGACTTTCCGCCTATTAATGCTTCTTCTCCATATCTGCTGGACTCAAGTGTAACCTGTTTTCAGTCGGTGCATTGGCACGCAGGACTGCGCTTGTCAGAAAGTTGAAAATGGTGTTTACTTCACTAGCTTTCTTTAAGCAGCACACAGGATCTTTAAAATGTTATTAGTACATCACGTTCTTGCACGCTAGTGTAGAAGGGTCTCCCAAATATAAAGGCATTAGACCCGGTTTCATCTTAGCTAAAGCCATTCTTATGTTAAGATTGCCCTCTGCTGTTAAATCAAAGCACATCTTTTAAGCTATGCAGAGGCTTAAAAGTTTTTTTTTCCTTTCTGCCTGCAAGAGAGCAAAGATGAAAACTGTTACAATACTGAAAGATTTCCTAGTGAACAAGAATTTCTTACCCCACCCCTTCTACTATCTTTTTACTTGCGTATCATCCTCTATATACTTTATATGTGAAGGACTAGCAGAAACTGAGCAAAGAGAGTACTTCTCAGAGACAAGGCAGGTTTTAAAATGAAAGACCTGGTAAAAATTACAGCAGAAAACTAACTAAATTTCATGCAAGACCCATGCAACTCAAATTTCATTCCAGGAATGTGGAAAACTAAAACAGTGAACTAACACGTACATAACAATTCCTAATTGTGCTAAAGCAAGTGTATTATTATGAAAGGAGAAATTTTAGATTCTTTACTTGAACAGATGTGACAAATTAAACTGTCTCTGCAGTCCCCTTAGGACAAATCATGTTTTTGTTCTCTTTACATTTCTTGAAGTGGATCATACATGAGTGATCCATACGAAGTGTGCCTTGTTTTTCATAAGTGGTATCTAGTATTTTCAGGGCTATATTAATGCTGTTAATTAAGCTTGCAGTTTAAAGGCCATTTATTTGTATTACATCGTCCCCTATGTTGTTGTAGCCATGTTGGTCCCCCCTTGTCTCTATTAAACTGACCAGTTTCTAATCCTACGCTTGGCTGGGCAACAACCCCATGCTGAGAGGTACTGCCCTAAGTTGAGTGTGCTTGCTATTCTACTCCCCACCATATTTCCACCCCAGAAAAGTCATTGTGGTCATTCCTAGAGTCCCAGTGGTAAAGAAAAGGATCCAGAAAAGGATCACAGCAGCAACAAGAATGGCATGTTGGCACGGTACTCAGCTCAGTATTACTTTTTGATTATTAATGTCAACAATTTTATAGGAATCTGAAATTAGCAGGTCATTACACTTCTACATATGTCCAGAGGAAATCTCTTTAGTACTTCTAGTATTGTGTTTTCAAATAATACTGTGAAGGATCTCTTTCTGTTAGAATAAGTTGTTCATCTTTTGCTCATTTTGCAAGAATAGGAGTTACCAGATCCAGGAAGGCTTTTACTAAAGTATCACGAAGCAGGACATCTTGAAAAACATTTTGACGAAGTGGGATTTTCTCCCACGAAAGCTCATGTGATTAATAAATCTGTTAGTCTTTAAAAGTGCCACAAGACTCTGTTGTCTAAATATATTAGTGACTGATAATAGCATTATAGTTACAGGTCTGGCAGAATTCAAACAAACACATTTTTAAAAAATCAGTTTCAGTGAATTATGGTGTGTCTATATTTTAAAAAGGTACATTGGAATATAAAACCAAACCTTTTCAGCCCAGATGCATTTAACAAAAATCAGAAAAGCCAATGCCATCTGTAAATGTACTTGGTTATAAAAGCATCCTTACTGAATTTTATTCAACCATATCAGCATTAATGAGATGTTATCAGGAATTTCAGTGGGATAGAGTGCTAATGAAATACTGAGCAATAGTACTATTTCTGTAGTGTTTTGAACCTCCTATAAACCATTCTCTCAAGGACAAAACAGACAAGAAACCAGGTTGTTTATCCTGATTAAGGAGAGCAAATACTGAAATTATTAGAAAAGGTCAGACAAAGTACTATTATGCTGTTCTAAGCAGAATAATTTTGAAAGTATAAAAAGCTTTCATGTGCATGGATAGTGGTATCCTGAGCCATCTCTTCATCTGAATTGTCTCTCCAAAACACCGTCAGCTTGGAGCTCAGCTATTGTTGGTTATAGCTACGTTCATGGCAAGGAGGAACTTGCTTTATTGTGCTGACACCCACCTCTATGTGTGTAGTAGGATATGGAGCACACATTACTTGACCGAAGGGCAATACGAAGCTTCCAGTTGCACCCTGTTACAACAGAAGAAGAGTTAAAGAAATCTCATTACAAAAACGTATGGAGTTTTTAAACAACACTGAAGTACCTGTCAAGTTTAAAAATAGAATGTTTAGATGCATTTCATTTTGGGGGGAGGGGGGGTGTTTATAACTCTAGTTAAACCCTATTGTAAAATGGGGTGGTTGCATTAAAGTGACAGCATAGGCCTAAAATATCATATATTTTTTGAGGGGTTGTCAGAAAATAGTTCTGTGCACATCACTGTACTGTTCCCTGACAGTCTTGTTGCTGGTAACACTCTACCAGCAATTCCATTGCACCAAATGGAAACACCACTCACAAATCACCTGATTCTTGCCATTAAAGTGAGTCACAAAGCAACATAGCGAAGGAGAACAGCAACATGACAGCTCTGAGCACCGCTTTAAATGAGCAGATAACCTAAGTGAACTGAACATAGGCCAGGAGAGCATATTCTACAACTTTATGCAATATTTATCAAGTAAGAAGTGTGACAGCATTTAATTTTAGCCTTCTGAATTTGTGAAGTTTGGTTTCCTTAAAAATATTTTCAGTGATGGGAATACCATTTATCTTCATTCCTTGTACAAAAGCTTTAGGAATGCTCTCAGATTTTAAGTAGGCAGTGCACCTAATCAACACTTGAACTTAGGAAACTTCCCCCCAAATGCACACTTGTTACTAAGAACAGAGAATTACTTAGTTGGCCTAGTTAGGAGGTATCACACTGTAGATAAAAAGGTTAAGCTTTTATTTGGTTTTGATAAAGGCATTGTTCCCCCCAAACAATATTGATCACGCTAAGTAACCATAATAAAAACTGTAAAATTGTGGCTCACTGTACATGTAAATACAAGGAATATAAAGCACCCATTAACTCGCTGGAGTGTGGTGCCCATCCCTGGTATAAACAGAGGGGACAACAGGCTCCATGGGGTCCCTGCTCCCCTCCAATATAAGTCAGAGCGGGGAGTCAGGTGCAGAGTATTGGCTCCATCTTTCTAACATGGCGGCCAGCACAGCTGATCTGCCACGAAGGGGGAAGATACCCTACGCCAGGTATAGGGCTGGAACGGGTTACTTTCCTTGTGGAGCAAAGTGGTGGGATGGAGGAGGAGGAAGAAAGGAGAGACAAGAGTCTAGATTGTGGCTCTGAGTTCTGGTCTGCTCCTACTGTAATGTAACTACCCACAGAGGGTTTGTGACTAAGCCATAATTAATCCCTAAGTAATTTTATTGATTTACTACTAAAAAATAGTTACTATTGCCTTTTGACAGCTTAATTCCTAAAGTAATCTCTTGACCTTATTATAAATTCCATCCTTTAATTTAATATCATTTTCCCATTATCATCATCTGTCAAATTTAGTCTGAAAACTCCTCGGGACACAGATTGTGTAGTATTATCTGCCTATGAAACACCATCCACTCGTATAGCCCTTCGTAAATATCCAAAACGCATTTTCATAACATGTTGGAGTGCTGAAGACGAGTATTATTTCTGAAGAGCCTGAGTTAGCTAGCATATGCAATTTTTAAAAACTCTTGCCCCTTTGAGTCTAGGATCCCCCAAAGTAGTAAATCTAAAGATTTGTAAAGTAAAGGGACAATAACAAAAACTATTCCTAGAGCAGGGCTTGACAAATCCCAAGTGTCAGGTCGCCATGGATCCAGAAATTTCACCATGGCGCCGATCTGCACTGTGGTAGTTTATAAGCAGAATGCCCCCAGTGCCTAAAAAAAAAAAGCCATTGGTTCCAAATTGGCCCTCAGAAACAGCTTTTAAACCATGGAAATATATGTAATTATTTATTATTTATATCACCATAGCACCTAGGAAATCAAGTTGTGGCCTAGAACCGCAGTGTGTTAGGAACTGTACAAACAGCAAATAAAAAAAAGACAGTCTCTGTCCCATAGCACTTACACTCCAAGTATAAGACAAGAGGCAACAAATGGAGACAGGAAGAGAAAGGTATCATGGTTACAATGCTGGCATCAGAATCAACAAGCAAAGAGGACAAACTTTTTGATGCAATAATATATTTGTGCTTTCAAATTAAGACAATTATATAAATTAAAACAAACTTCAAAATTAAAAGTCCTGTGGCACTCCTTGTTTGTTTTGTTGAGCCAGACTAACATAGCTACCACTCTGGAACTTGTCAATATATAAATTAAGAAGTTGTAGGTTTCTGGAGAGTGGAGAAAATAATTCAGAAAAATATTCAAAAGGCACAATAACCCTTACCTTGAGCAATTCTTGTACAAAGAGTCCTGACTTATACTCGAACGATTCATTTCTCCAGAATCTGGAACACTTCCATTCTGATGGAGTAAGAAATAGATATAATGTCTTCACTATCTGCAATGAAAAAAGCTTTGTGGAAAAAAAAAAAAGGCAAATGTAAAAGAAAGTGTTGATCTTGGCACACAATTTAGTACTGATTTTAAGTGATTATCTAAGAAGTTCACCATACACAGGGCTTTTTTTGTGATGGTAGTCAGGGGTACTGAGTACTGACACCTCTTTTTCACAGTGATGCAGCCCCGGCTCCTGCCACGGCCACCAGCAGCCACAGGTCCCTGGCTGAGTACTGGCACCTCTTCTTTTACAAAAAAACCACTGAACATACATGTTAGAGAAAAAATTATTACATAACATCTAAAAGTAGAGTTATTAAATTTAAACCACAGTGCTGATGACTACATTTTAAATGAAAAAAACGCAGAACAAATATTAAATGGAACATCTAGTTTAATTGTTTAGAGAGTTAAGAAACATAGAAGTTTAGGTTACAACAACATCATCAGCTTTGGTAACGTTGGACATCTAGTATAATTTTCATGATATGCTTTAACAAGAAAATAAAACAACAGAATGTTTTATATGCTCTTACTTAGAAGATGAGAAGACACAGTCCCTGCCACAAGGAACATAAAATGGAAATAAACAATGAGCAGTTAAATGACACGATGAGTTGTTCAGCAAATGTGTTGTTCAAAAGATGCTCTTGCTGTAGGAACTTTGACAGCTAATACTTATGCCATAAAATGCAAAAAACAGCTTTAATGATACGGTAATAGGTGTTTTTGCATTTTCAGAAAGATCAATAAACATCACTAATGTACACTTCCTGAAGGCATTAATATGCACTTCCTCCAGCCACACTATTAAGAGAAACATAGTGCAAAGAGAGAGTATTTAGAAGCATTGTTTTGATTCTTACACAATGTGCTCTTAATCTGTTTTGAGACATGCATCTTCCCAGCTGCTTTTCTTTTTAAAATATAGTATGTATGCTCAGCATGCAATTAAGATGCCCATTATTTGTGCCACCAATTCAGACTTCTTTTGCCACAGTAATGCGCATTTTCATGATATACATACGTTTCTGTTTCTACTACTCCAAATGAATGCCCAATAGCCCTGTTCAGCAGCTTTTATCAAACTACTAAACTATTTTATTTCTTTTCTCTGTTTAGTGTACTTCTCATTTTCTAATGAGGAAGCAATTTCTAATTGTTAATCTGATCAGAGATGCTCTAAGTATTAAGCACAAAGAAAAAACGATAGCTCTTTACTAATTAGTTGTTTTAATACATACATATTCTATCTGAACAATTTACATATGGATTATTATTTATACTGCAGTAGAGCTGAGGATTCTCATTCATGGATCAGGACCCTATTGTGCTAGGCACTGTAGAAATCAATAAGATGACTTGACTAGCTCCAAAGTTTATAATATCTATCTCCTCTTGTAAGGTTATTATATTAATACTATAGGGTGTTATAGACATCCACTTCAGACACTGCCTCCCACAACTAAAAAGAAGTTTTACTATGAAGAAAAATTCAATCTTGTAAAATAAACTAGACCTCAAAAAGAGATACACCATTATTTGAAGCATAATTAAATAAAGACTACATATCAGTTTCTTACTAATAAATGGAGTTCTCTGACTATAATGCCTCTATAGATCTACATTGTAGTGTCATACACAGTTTCATGAGACAAACAATAGGCGTAGTAGTAAATATTTATATTACCATAGAGCCCCAAGGCCTCAACAAAGATTAAAACCCTATTGTGTTGGGTGCTGTACAGACAAACAAAAGACAATCCCTGCTGTAATAACAGTGGTAGAAATAGCAGTCATTAGTGGCACTTGTGTTTATGATCTGAATCTTCTAGGACCATATGTTATTACAAAGTCCTTCTCTGAGCTCCTCTGTGACTTAAAGGTGCATATTAAAAGGCCCCCTTCTGGAGGAAAGAGAGAGGCAATTAATCTGGAAAATTCAATTTACTGACATAGAAAACTTTATTTTCTCTGTCATGAGTTGCCTCTGCAGTTCTCACTGTAGGAGATTAAGTGGCAATATTCACACTCCAGGGGATGGATGGAAGAATGGCTTAATTAAACAGGAATAAATCCTCCAGATCCAAGCACCTGATCTATCCCAGAAGAATGTTTTGAGGAAGTGTGAATTCAACTCCCAGCATCAACTTGCTATTTTAAGAGACACCGTTACAATAGACACACAAGGTGGGTGAGATATCACCTTTATTGGATCAACTTCTGTTGGTGCATGCGATAAGCTTTCAAGCTACATGGAATTCTCCTGCAGGTCTGGATGCCTTTGTGCAGCTCAAAAGCTCATCTCTTTCACCAACAGAAGCTGGTTCAGTAAAAGGTATTACCTCATCCATCTGTCTAGTATCTTGGGACCAACACCACTACAACACAGCCAATAACCTTTTGAATAGAAGCTTTCAGTCCATCTGAAACTGCCACATCAGCATAATTGCAACCAATTTGTACATTCAAATCCATTCAGAAAGCTTCAGTGTCAAGAGGGCTTCCTCTCCATTTCATTTTTCCAAAATCAGTTGGGCAGGCTTTCTAAAAGCATAATTCTTTTAAATACATAGCTGTTTTCTTCCGACATCCAGCCTATGTAATTACCTGACAAGTCAATAACCTTGGGAAGAAAGTTCAAAAGGGGTAGCCATGTTAGTCTATTGCAGAAAAACAAAGAAGAGTCCTGTAGCACTTTTAAAGACAAACAGATTTATTTATCGCATGAGCTTTCATGGGAGAAAATCGCACTTCATCAGACACTTTGAAGATGGGAAATTTCTCCCATGAAAGCTCATGCGATAAATAAATCTGTTTGTCTTTAAAAGTGCCACAGGACTCTGTTTTTCTTGGGAATAAAGTTACTTACTCTAACTGTGGTTCTTCTAGATGCAATACAGATTAGGTGTGCATGTGCCCAGTGCATCAGAGCTGGAGAAATTTGCTTTGCAGTACCTGTAGAGGAGCGGCATTCACACCTTGTGGCTGTAGCTTCTCCCTCGACTATATGAGGCAGCACTACTCCAATCCTCTCTCAGTTTCCTTGCACTGAAGACCCGTCTATTTTTTTCAAAAAGTGGTAGGATGTGGGGAAAAGGCCATCTGTTATAGGAGTCTGCAACCATTTATTCTTCTGGCTAATGGTAGGGCCACTGAGAAGGCTGTCTTCAGAGAGAGACAGTATAAAGAGCATGATCCTAATATTTCCTTTCCTATTTTAAAAAGAATAATACAGTTGACAGCCGATTTTGCTAAGTGTTGATCAAAAATTATTGCTAGCATTCAGATATTTACAAGAAACTGCTATTTGCAAAAAATACTGTTTAGGAGAGCTTTCCTGGGCCAAACTGTTAAAGCGCATAATGGGCTATGATACCAATGATTTATTTTATCAAAGGCAGAACTAAATAGGAGTGCCACAGTCTTTTCCTTATCAAAATGCAGCAACATAGGAACTTAACATCTATTTCTTCTGGAATACTGTGTGTTTTCATAGATGAAAGGAGTTCCATTACAGGAATAAATTCTCTTGCCAGCATTGAAATGGTGCATTGGCCCTGTGCAACATATAAGATATTGTGAAATAAAAGCATAACATGCAGTATAAAAAGCTACTAGTACAAGAAATGTGTAACACTAAAAATAGAATAATATTAGCTTTTTATTTTGGGGAGAAGGGGGAAGACAAGACCAGAAGACTAAAAGGGAGGAGGAAATTGACGCATATGTTTTTCAGTTTTTCCTCATCAAAACCAGCCAACTGGGCAAAAGCAGCTAGTCTATTACTAAGAATGTTTTATAATTAGTTTCAAGGCTTTTATGCTAAATACCCAATCAATTTGGCTTGACTCGGACAAAGGATATCTAGGGTTAGAGGACTGTATCTTAGTGCACTAGGTGCAATTATCGGTAAGTATTATATTTCTAAAAGTACATGTTTTATGACAGACAAGGAGACAGATACAGGCTCTTTAGCTAGTAATATAGGAATCGATGATTTCTCTGGTCTTATCCTTTGCAACAAGCTCTATGGTTGTGTTTTCACATTTATTGCTTCAGAAACTAAAATCTCTTTTAAAGATTAACAAATTTATTTATTGCATGCAATAAATAAATTTGTTAGTCTTTAAGGCTATGTCTACACTACAAAAAGTTAGGTCAACTTTGTTAGGTCGACCTTATTAGGTCGACTTAACAAAGTGCTTCCCCCTGAACCGGGACTTAGTAAGTCGACCTCACTGCCCTTAGGTCAATCTAATAAAGTGGACTTAAGTGTCCACACTGTGCTTAGGTCAACCTAAGGAGTCGAGCGAAGGGTTAGATCAACCTAACCGGCAGTTCTTATTAAGTCGACCTAACCTTTCATTAAGTCGACTTAAGGAATTTCTTAAGTCGACTTAATGAAAGCCTGGTGTGGACAGAGACTAAGTTAGGTCGACGTAAGCCTCCTTAAGTCGACCTAACTTGCAAGTGTAGACGTAACCTAAAAGTGCCACAAGACCCCTTGTTTGTTTTGCTGAATTAAACTGACACGGCTACCCCACTGGAACAAAATCTCTTTGTAATCTCAGTCACAAGTCTATAACTACTTTTCTCTTGGATAGTTATAATAGTTACCTAACGGACTATTAACTTGACATGAGTAGACAAGGGTAGGAGAGTATAAATCTAAAGCAGCTGCTGCCTTTAAAGAACATCGTGTTCAAGTTGCCTCCCAATTCTGAAAGGTCTTTTTTTTTTTTTTTTTTTTTTTTAAAAAATTTCCACTTTACCCATCAAGTGGTGAGATATAACTTCCTTCAATTTGGTCAGAGCTTCTACCATCTTATCTTCACTAAGGCTGCCTTGTGTGCATGGCAGGTCACTATGTTAGTCCAAAAATATCTTCCTGGATCCCCAAAATAAGCAGAAGTTGCAACTTCAACAGTCACCAATTCCTGTAATAGCTTTTTGTGTCCATATGCATCAGTCTTTTGCTCTTATCTGATCCTGCATTCTCTTCATGCTTTTCAAGACAACCTTCTGGAAATGTTCTTGCCTCTCCTAAGCAAGAGAAGCAGTTAATTTTCACAAAACTTATAAAAGCTCCAGTATTTGGCTATACTAGGGCTGTACTCATTTGCTATGGCAGGCTGGATTTCACTTAAATGCACTTCAGGTGGGTCATACATACCATAAATCAAAATACCATGGCACTCTTGTAGCATCGTGCAGTGCTGTGTATGCAAAACACCATTCTGTGATACCACTCTCTCTCTCTCTGTTAGGGAGAGTGTGGTCTCACAGAGTGCAGTCTTCAATACCCAGCACTCCATGATGTCACGAGATCTGACATCTCGCGGCATTGTGGAGCGCTGGGTATGCGAGACCACATGCTCTCTCTGTTAGGAAGACAGTGTGGTCCCGCCGTGTGCAGTCTCAGGCCAAATGGAAGAAGTTCATGGGCCGCATGTTTGACAATTCTGGGCTATACAGTTATGCACATGGCAACTGGTAAACTTTCTTCCCTGTAGAATCACACTTCTTTGATTCACATTTTGATATTCAAGGCATTTTCCTTTGTAGAGCCGAGTTATTTATTGGAGTTATTTATTGACAGTTTATTGGTGTTTATTGGTTTACAACAAGTTTATTTTAACGCTGTTTACAACATTATTGTTTACATAATAGTTTAGTGGTGCTATTTATTGACAGTTATTTATTGGTGTTATTTTATGACAAACGCCGCCCTCTGCACTTGCCCTCTCCTTAATTAAACCTCTAATTTGTCTTTAGGAAGGAGTCAAGGTCAGGAAGTGGATTATTATCTAAGATGACTCAAGAAGATTGTTGCCTTTACAAAACACATGCCTATTTTCTATGTAGTGCAAGTTCACTAACTGTAGATCAAATGTTTTCCCAGGTTTTCAATATTTGGTTGCAATGAAGAACAAACCTACCTTATGCATCCATATTCTTCCTTTCCTTGTAACATGCATTAATCTATCAACACACACTCTGTGAAGAGGAAGAGGAAGTCAAGTTCACTTTCTAGAAGTATAATTGATGGTCCATATGTACTTCTGTGCCCATTCCAGTTTCCATCAAAGATTAATGACATAATAATTACTCCTTTTTCTGCCAGGACAAAACACTTCACATCTATTGCTCCACTCTGTGCATTTCTAAGTATTTCACCATTCACTGTGTGATTTGCAAGAAAAGTTATTTCTCCATCTCCAAGTAGCATCTGTTCTGTCTTTGGAAGTACAAAACTATTGTCCCAGTAGGCAAATATAGCAGCTAGTATTGGTGAGTCCTCATTCAATGAGCTCTCTGTCTTGGCAACTGCAGGAGAAGATGGTGGACAGAGAACTGACATGATGGCTTCTTAACTGTCACATTATAGAGATTTTTTCCATAATCTAGGAAAGATGGACATCCAGGGTAGGGCAGTGTTAGAGTGGAATCCTGCAAAAGACGGAGGCTAAGGGACCAAGGTTGGGGATGGGGGTATGCTATGAATAAGTGAGACTTAAGACATTTTCAGACCATTCCAATTTCTGTCACACTGGCTATCTTCTCTGATGGGTTGAGGTTAGACCAGTCATAAGCAACCTAGGCTAATGAATGGGCTGCATGAGTGGCCCCCCTTTATTTCTGTGGGCCACAAGACTGAATTCAGGCATGTTTACTAACCATGTCCCCACAAATAAGCTTAAATACATTTAATACAGGCCGACTATTTCATAACAAGTGATAGAAAATGCTTATTCATTCATATATATAATAGAATCGACATCAACTTCAAATAGTAAAGACAAAAGAAATATTTATTTACATTTTTCTTACAATACATCCTACAATACATCTGGTTGGATCTGTCCTCCAGAAGCTTTCTCAGATTAGGAGTGAGGGAAGAGCCAGCACATCGCAATTCAACACTGAGGTTTCCATCCATTAATCTGTTGGGCTCCTTGCATTTGATGGTCCCACAGCAGAAAATGTTTCCTCACATGTATATGCTGGGCCAAAGATTGACACCAGTTCTGCAGTCCAATCCCATAAAACTTGTCTGGGATATTCTTCCAAAGTTCTCGTATATTTTCCTCTTTAGCTGGTTAAGTACATCTTCATCCAGGTTATGAAAGTGAAGCAATTCCTCCTCAAACTTCTTTTTATCAACCCCAAACCTTCGACATACTATGACAGACTGGCTCAAATCAAAATTAAATGGAATTGAGAGCAATGAGAGGAAAGACTTCAGATCGCTCAGAGAAGAGAAGTGGTTCTCTAAATGCTCTGCCAGTGGAGACAGTACTTCTATGTGAATTGCTGGATCAGCCTTTTCATTTCATTGATCAGAGCATTTGTCTAGCATTTTTGTCAAATTTGGGAATTCACTGAAGCTGTAGCATGAATTTTCTGACACTAACAATTAGTGTGGGCAAGAGGTGATTTTTCCCCTGCAATGACTCATTCACACATTCAGGTAACCAGTGATGTCGGCAAGAAAAGACACATCCAAAATCCAGTTTTCATCTTCTATAACTCTGGGTACATTTGAGATTTCTGACCACAGAACTGCTTTGTATTCAGTAGAAATGCCAGGAAGCAGTCCATTGGATCGAAAACTGGTTAGATGGATCGAAAACTGGTTATATCAACGGGCTCAGCGGGTAGGAATCAATGGCTCGATGTCTGGTTGGCAACCGGTAACGAGTGGAGTGCCCCAGGGGTCGGTCCTGGGGCCAGTTCTATTCAACATCTTCATTAATGATCTTGATGATGGAATAGACTGCGTGCTTAGTAAGTTTGCGGATGACACCAAGTTGGGGGGAATAGTAGATACTCTGGAGGGCAGGGACAGGATCCAGGGAGACTTGGACAAATTGGAACACTGGGCCGAAAGAAACCTCATGAGGTTCAACAAAGACAAGTGCAAAGTCCTGCACTTAGGACGGAAAAATCCCATGCACTGCTACAGGCTGGGGACCGATCGGCTAAGTAGCAGCGCTGTAGAAAAGGGCCTGGGAGTTATGGTGGACGGGAAGATGAATATGAGCCAACAGTGTGCCCTTGTTGCGAAAAAGGCCAATGGCATATTAGGCTGCATCAGTAGGAGTATTGCCAGCAGATCGAGGGATGTGATAATTCCCCTCTATTTGACACTGGTCAGGCCGCATCTGGAATACTGTGTCCAGTTTTGGGCTCCCCACTACAGAAAGGATGTGGACAAATTAGAAAGAGTCCAGCGGAGGGCAACAAAAATGATTAGGGGGCTGGGGCACATGACTTATGAGGAGAGACTGAAGGAACTAGGCTTATTTAATCTACAGAAGAGAAGACTGAGGGGAGATTTGATAGCAACCTTCAACTACTTGAAGGGTTGCTCGAAAGAGGAGGGAGCTAGGCTGTTCTCGAGGGTAACAGAGGACAGAACAAGGAGCAATGGTTTCAAATTACAGCTGGGGAGGTCAAGGTTGGATATTAGGAAAAACTTTCTCACTAGGAGGGTGGTGAAGCATTGGAATGGGCTATCTAGGGAGGTGGTAGAATCTTCATCTTTGGAGATTTTTAAGGCTCGGTTAGACAAAACCCTGGCTGGGATAATTTAGGGGGAGTGGTCCTGCTTTTTAGCAGGGGGTTGGACTAGATGACCTCGTGAGTTCCCTTCCAACCCTATTATTCTATGATTACTTTACCACAGCTTAGCCAGCGTACTTTGGTGTACATGATGAGATCTCCATATTATGTTTCAATTTGGTCCAAAAGTTCCACAAACTTATGGTGATGCAGGGGGTGAGAGTATATGAAATAAATAATCTGTACCATTTTGTCCATTACATCTTTTAGTCTGTCTCTTTTGCCAAGTTTAGCACACAGCACTTGGTGTATTATGCAATGCACACTGAATACATCAGGTACACAAGTTTTCAACAAAGCCACAAATCCATTGTGTATTCCTGTCATAAAGAATAAAAATTTTTGCAAAGGCAACCCAGGCTCTTTGAAAAAAATCAGTAAATGCCTTGAAAAAAACTGAGCCTGGTACGTGCTCGTGTTCTCCCAAAAGATTCAAAAATTCTTCTGTCCTGTTTAGATAAGTGTCAACACAGTGAACCCCCATGCAGAGCTAAGCAACGTTAATGCTTGCATTCATCTAATGCTATATTGATGGCCTCGCTTGAACGTATAAATCTGAAAAGATGATTTTTGAGATCGGCAGCTAGGTCATTCATTCTGTGACTCACAGTATGCCTACGGAGTTGCAGACATTTAATATGTCTGATCATTTCCTCTTGGTTTCTAAGTCCATCAAATAAAACACCTGAAGATTTGATAAAATCTTGTTTCACTAATTCACCATCTGAGAATGGCTTTCCATTTTTTCCAAGTAACCAATCAATATAAACTAGCCAGTCACTGTGTCACTCTCATTTCATGCTTGTCTAAGTACTTACTTCTGTGTTTGCATGGCTTCCTTCAGATTTGAAAGTTGTTGAGCATATTGGGGAGAACCTACATGAGAAAAATGCCATTCCAGAATGTCTCTGAACATTGTCTTTTTTGGGGGAACTGATATCTCCTCATTGCAAATTAAGCAAAATGGCTTCTCTTTCTGTTCAATAATAAAATAAGCCAGCTCCTATCTCTATTTTAGTGTTCTGCCATCATCACCTATTTTCCTTTTTTTTTGGCTACAACTGCTACAGCTACATCTTCCTCTGTACTTTTGATCTTGCTGGGATGTATGGAGCTGGGAGGGAAAAGGGGCTGGATGTGGGATAGGGATTGGGACCAAGGGAGGTGTGGAGCTGGGAGGGAAGGGGTTGGGAGCTGGGAAGGGGGAAGGTGATCAGCCAGCAGCAAGGTGCCTAGGTAGCAGTGGGGAAGTAGGCTGGGAGGGGTGAAAGATGATCGACATGTAAGGTCTGGGGCCAGCAGCAGGGAAGGAGGCTAGCAGAGGAGGAAGATGATGGGGACCAGGCGAAGTGTGGAGCCAGGAGTGGGGAGGGAGGCTTGGAGGGGAGGAAGGTGATGGGGACCAGGAAAGATGCAGAATGGGAGAGTAGGGGGCTGGGAGGGGAGGAAAGTGATTGGACCTGCGAGGTGAAGGGCAAGAAGGGGATTGGCAGGCAGTGAAGTGCAGGGTGATCAGGGCTGGGGAAGGGAAGTAGTGGGGGATCCCACCACCCAGCTACACTGCTCCCCATGCTTCTCCCAGCATCCCTCCCATACCATGCTCCGCATGTTCTCCACTGCCACCCCACACTTCCCCACCCTTGCTCTGCCACACTCTTCCCCTGGCCTCCCTGTCACCTGTACACATTGATGCTTCCTGAAAAAAAATAAAGGGAAGCCCTTTTCAAGTTTTCACAAAATGTGTTTTTATTAACAAGTGAAAACTTGTGTACCATTGTGAAAGTGATACTTACATAAGGTTACTGTAGGGAGAATGGATTTTATTTGGGAATTGTATTTATGTGTGAAATATAAGTTTCTGCTTTTATAGACCCAAATTGATTTTGTAAACTGGCTTTATATTTTAACTGTGTAATTTTTATTAAGAATAAGATCAATTTCTATGCCTTAACTATCCAAAATTTGCACACCAGTCCTCCGAGTGAGAAAAATTTTTCAGTGTGGCCCCTCATACAAAAAGGATGGCTATCCCTGGCATAGAGCAAGTGGGAGCATGCTCACTCTTCCCTGGCACAAGACCCACCAGACTCGCTGAGAGAGAAGTTTGGTAGGCAGTGAGAAGCCCATGAAGTACTGCCTCAGGCATGTGATATATACAGAGGGGCCCAACTGTATGGTGAGGGTCTCCTCAGGAATCCAAGGTAAGGGATGTAGGGATTAGGGATACAGCCAAGGCTGTAGGGTTACCAGTGTTGGGGGGGTGGGAAGGGTGATTTAGAGGCCAAGAAGGGGAGATGGAGATGGGATTGGAGAGAGGAGGAAAGACCAAGGACGCCTGGGAAAGGGATCCAGGCAGGTTGGTGGGTAGCAAGGATGGGCGATGGGGAACCTGCCAGGCTGCAGTGCCGATAGTGGGACAGTGTGGTGCTAGGAGAGGAGGGGGGGCTGGGAGTGAGGGAGAGGTTGGAATGGGCTAGGTTGGTGTTGGGGAGGGAAGGGCGAGAGGTGATATCGGGTGCACAGGGGAGGAGGAAAGGAAGGGAGCGGGTCGGGACTGGGAAGGGTGGGGCTGAGCTGTGCCACCGCCACGTGTCCATACCAGTGAACCTAGCCTGAGGTTAGAAACTACAACTCCCATGATGCAGCGCTCATGACGGCAGAGTCTCGCTGGGAGGAAAGACGAATCCTATGAGGTACCGGAGCTGGCTGGAGACGCGGCAAAGCCCTTATCCCCAGCCCGGGGGGGCCATGCGTGAGCCCCACCCCCACTTACTTCCCCTCAGAACCAGCATTAGAGCCCCATTCCGCGCCTCCGACCTTCTGCTAATGGCATCGCGAGCCCTGACCCCACTTCCTCCCACAACTTCCACTTCCGGTCTCGCCCTGCAAACCGGAAGCTTGCTTAAAATATTCCCCCGCCTTTTGGGGCGTCCACGCACGCGGCCTCGCGGTGGCTGATGGGAGATACTGGCCGGAGGCCCACAAGGCTTCGCTTCACTCCTTCCCCCTCCCCCCCCGTCCAGGGGAGACGCTCCAGCTGCGGTCTCCTCCTCTCTATGGTGTTTCGACTGTCCCGATCCGGAAGCGTCGCTGGGCGGCGGGAGGGCGATGGCGGACGCGGAGCTGGCTCCTGACGGGCAGGAGGAGCTGGAGGGCGGCGAGCCCCTGGAGCCGATCGGCTACGTGCTATACAGGTACCGACCCCGGCGATCGGGGCAGCCGCTGAGGAGCCGGCGGCCTTTGGGCTGGAGGGGGGGGGCGGGGATGTAGGGGTCGGCTCACTGGGGGAGGGCGCAGCGAGGGGGGACCCAAGCGAGTGGGGTCAGGAAGTGGGGGCGGCGAAGGAGGAGGCACAGCTAGGAGCCTGTTACCTGACACCCCCCCACACACACACACATGAGGAAGAGCTCTGTGCAAGCTCGAAAGCTTCTCTCTCTCGCCAGCAGAAGTTACAATAAAAGATATTAACTCACCCACCTGGTCTCTCCAAAATCAAGGGACCCATTCACTCTCTAGGCTACATGACCAGCTAATCTGTTTTACCATATGTTTTATGCCTGTATCCTGCAATTCTGTGATAAAGATAATGACCACCATGAGGAGCTCTGCATTCTTAAAACTGAAATACATGTGTTTTTGGAGGGTGGCTTCAGTAGCTTTTCCTCTTTTATGCTAACATAACATTGAAAAGAAAATGTAAATTTTCAGGCACAGAGAAGAATGGGCTGACATCGAACCAGTACCTCAAAACGATGGGCCAAATCCAGTGGTTCAGATAATCTACAGTGAAAAATGTATGTGTTTTTTAAAAAAGATTTTAAATGTAATTAAACCTTTAAGGTGAAAACATCTTTACAATATGTCAGTGGCATCACTCAAGCTAGACTTCAATTTTCAATAACATTTTTGTGCTGCATGTTACTGCTAGTAACTGTATAAAAAACATGAGTTGTCTTTATCATTTCCTGTAGTCATCTAGAAGTGAACTTTACAATTTTAATATTAAAAGCTGAACACTTTATTACCAGATAAAATTACCATGCACATTTGTTTTTTGAGAAATATATTTGTTGTAAAATGATTTGAGCCTTGAAAGAAGATTAGATATTTCACTTTGTCATAATTATTAGATACTGTTGAAATGGAAAAACTGAAGTATGGAACTGGCCTTATTATGGTTCTTGGTTTTAATGAACATTTTTTATAAACTAGAGAATTCTGAGTTTCTTAAAGCCTGTAGTGCCCATACTTTTAAAAACAAAAACAAAGCCCTCTGGTTTCTTTTAAAATTTCCAGATATAGTCTTTTAAAAATCATAGAATTAACAGTTTAAAAAAAAATAAGGCAAGTATTAAAATTACTTGGTAGGCAGCCACATTCCAGGTAATACGAGCAGTTAGGTAGGAAAATGCAATGATGGAATTCAAGAATGTAGAGAAATAGCATGATTGATAGTGCCCTCATGACCATTTTGGATATTATCTAGAATGATGATGTGTTTTAGGAGCTTTCTAATCTAAGAGCTGTAAAGCATTCTACTAGAACAATATTAGTGAATAGTGCTGTTGTATCAGTATTCAGACTGTTAGGACCAAACACCTTCAAACGAGGTTTTAGAGAGCAGTATTTGACATACGCAAAGTAACCTCAATAGGTGCCAGTCTTAGAAATTCTCAGTAGAGGGTTTTCTAGTTTTTTTGGGTAACATGCTGTCATTTATTCAGTCAGAGATGTCTATGATTACTTTCGGGCTGTTCTACAGCGGGATGAAAGGAGCGAAAGAGCTTTTAAGCTAACAGGGGATGCCATTGAACTAAATGCCGCAAATTACACAGTGTGGTAAGTAATGGTTGGGGGTGGGGAGGTTGTTAAAAATTAGCTGATTAGATTACCTGATGCGTCTTTCAAGAATCCTGGCAGTGTATTATTCAAAATATGTCTGGCCTTGCTTTCTTTCTGGGAAGCTGGGGATTATTGGAAATTTGAGCAGGCTGTTAAAGCTGCAGTAGGCTCTTTAACATAACATTTTTATGCAGTAGCCCTCATTTCTAGTAAGTGCTATCTGATAGACTAAGCTTTCAAACAAGAGTAGGATGAGCCAATAAAAAAAACAGCACGGATTATGATGACATGACAAATCATATTGAAAATGTCTCTGACACACTCTTAGTAAAAGGACTGGAACCATTTTCTGCTTGTTTCAAAGGAAGTTCTTATCATTTGTAAATAAACTAGCTGCTAGGGGTTTTTTCATAGTAAATATTACTGAAGTAATTCTATAATCCCCTTTGTAATACTTGCCAGTTTAATTTCCAGGTGCATGCTAAATTTGTAAGGCCTCCTGAATTCACAGAACTATATTTTTTAACTAATAAGTGCTATCAAATACCTCCCTGAATATTTTTCCTATTAATATAATTACATCAATTTGTACAAATTATTTTCATATCAGGTAGATAGTGGTCAGTGATATGGCAATGGGTGTGGGGTAGATCCTTAAGGTTGCTATCTCTTGGATATCAATCAATTTCTAACATTACTTATTTTGGTTACTACCACCTGCCCAGGAATGAATAAATCTTCAGAAAAATTAGTTGTGTTCTTAAAAATTGGTTTAAATCTTAAAATATTTTTAATTGCATTTACTCCAGCTTTTCAAAAACAAACAAAAAAAACCCCCACCTCCTCCTAAATGGTGTGTTTTGTTTTATTTTTCTTCAGGCATTTCCGGAGAGTCCTCCTGAAGTCACTGAAAAAGGACCTACATGAAGAAATTAACTATATTACAGCTATCATTGAAGACCAGCCAAAGAATTATCAAGTCTGGTAAAATCTTTTTGTTTTTCTAGAGATGAACTCTCTTACATGATTGCCAGCCCTAACGTGGGGGAAATGACTAGGATCCTCTTTGGCAGTCTCAGAGGTGTTAAACAGGACAGCCCCCAGGCAGAATCCTCCATAACTGTCTACTCTGAAGCTATGACATCTATGTAATGTAGTTAGGCATGTGAAAAGTTTTCAAACTACCAAACTTATTCGGACACAGCAGAAATGAAGCAAATACAAATGAAAAATTTTAGCTTTTAGCAAATCTTGGATTTTGCTTTTTTGTTGTATAAATTCTCTCAAATGAACAGCATGGAGAGGGATGGTTGTATCTCTTTTCTTTTAAAAAGAGAAATGCTAATTTCACTCTGGGAAAAACCATGGCTGTGAGTTCTGACAGTGTGTGGATGTATCTAGTAGTAGTGTGTATAGAAATATGTCTGCCAAAGATACAGATGGTTGAAGAGACACATCACAGCAGTTTTTCCAATTATATAAAATGTGTATGTGTGTCTCATCTGCTCAGCTTTCCACCAGCTAGAAGACTGTCCTATCATTGATAGTTTCAAATGAAGGGGAGAGAACCTACAGAACAACTTTCTGGTGAAAGACAGCCCCTGCTGCTGAGAGAGATTTTTGCCATAGTAATAAAAACCTGTTACATGCTTAAAGCTCATGCAGACAAAAATGGGACAATGAGCACAAATCTGAATGTACAAATTATTCGTCTTACCCTGTAGGGATATTATGGTCAGAAGGCATCCTAAAAATAAGCTTTAAGTTGCTTGCTAGATGTGCACTACAAAGGCTAAGGCTGGCTCTGCTTTCTGACTTCATTTGAGAAATGTTGCTTTGAAACGAGCATTTGTATTCTTGTTCCAAAGTTCCCTAGAAATGAAGTGGTGGGAAAAATAAGGCATTAGTAAAATGTTTTCAACTCTTGCTGTAGAAGTCAGGAATGACTGGGCAGGTTTCCATGTGTACTGGAAGATGCAGAGTCTGAGAGGCTGGGAAGGCATTCTCAATTCAGCAACAAATGACTAATATAGATGGTGGGGGGAGGGGCAATATCTCAGAAAAATAAGTGATAGAGAAAACAGTATAATGTTTATTTGGAACAAATATTTTAAGTTTTTTCAGTAGCTTTTCTGTTGGAATGGTGGGTCTAATTATGAAGATCATTTGCTGGTGATATGACAATATCATACTTACAAACTCTTCTCCAGCACGATCCATCTTGTGTTCTCAAACTCAGTTCTATTGAAATCATTTAAACCCTCATTCTGTATGGCTTCTCTCGCCCACTTCTCCAGCATAGAAGTTATCCTTTTAAAGAGATTATATGGCCAGTATGTAAATATATTTCTGGCATTTGCTCCAGTGTAAGCTTGCAACAAGAAGTTCCTGGAAAAGTTAGGTAAAATGTTTTCTGGTTCTTTTTAAAAGTACTACTCTGGTGATGATTATTTGTTTTCTCTGTTTTTGTCCTGATAAACGTTATCAGGTGGTGTTTTAATAGAAGTATAATATCCAAGCAAATTTTGGAAAGGAAGCTGTTTTTAAATCCTTGAACTTTGTTTTTAGGCACCACAGACGGGTGTTGGTAGAGTGGCTGAAGGATCCATCTCAAGAACTTGAATTTATAGCTGAAATTCTTAACCAGGATGCCAAGAATTACCATGCTTGGCAGCACAGACAGTGGGTTATTCAGGTATTGTATCCAGGTCTGCTACTTTCTCTGTAAAGAGCATCCTCCTAAAAGGTTTGTTCCTTAAACTGAACTTTACACACTAACTTTTGTAGATGGAGGGAAAACAATTAAGTGAATGTGAACTCAGAATTCAGCTGTAAACTAACCTTCAGGTTAATCAGGTGAAAAATCTGTTGTTGTCTACTTGCCTTTGTGCCATTTGTTTCAGGAGGCACTAGCAACACACTCTATAATGAGGGTTACCTAACACTTTGTGCTATATATCAGGTTTTTTCCCAAAACATACTAATTTCACAATATACTACATTGATTTCTTCAACTAGGTCTTATCTTGGGGTCTAGAGTGTGAGACATTAGATTGGATTTCTTCAAATGAACATGGAAGAAGTAACTGAAATTTGTCAAACATGTTTAAGTGTAGGGGGGGTTTATTTTATATTTTTCTTCTTACCGTTGTAGGAGTTCAAGTTGTGGGATAATGAACTGGAGTATGTAGATCAGCTTCTGAAAGAAGATGTGAGAAACAACTCTGTGTGGAACCAAAGATACTTTGTAATATCCAACACCACTGGCTACAACGACTCTGCTGTTCTAGAGAGAGAAATCGAGTTAGTAACACTGTGCAGAATTGCATTGGGTGCCCTCCATTTCTCATAGGCATATGAAGTGAGGCTTGTTTCTGAATGTTTCAGAGGCCTCAGATCCTCTGGACCTTTCCCGTTCTGGGTACAGAATAAAAGCTGCACTGCTGGCATTGGTAGATCTCCTGATTATTGTTCAGGATCACGTGTCCATGCTCACTTTAGATCTATCAAATGCCTTTGATGCTGTTGGTAATGTGGAGATGACCTGTCTGCAAGCAATGTTTGGACTGGAGAGCCACTCAGAATTGGCTTCTCTTACTTCCTTGCTGAGCATTCTGAAAGGGTGATTGTGGGTAACTATTTTTCCTCCTTCAGATTACTCATGAAGAGTTCTATGTTGTGCTGCCTCTGGTTGAATGTATATTGGAATTATTGGGAGGGTTCATGTAGAGACATGGGTTGCAATATCCTAAGTATGTGGCTGACACTCAGCTTTACCTCCTTTTCTTCTGACCAGATTAAAGCAGTCAATAGCTTTGCCTAGTGCTTGGTTGAGATTGAGACAGAAATGAGAGCTAGCTGGCCAAAGCTCAGGAGAGGTGATGTTAGTTATGAGAAGAAAGCAGAACAGCATGGTGATATTTGTCCTTCTTTGTCTTGTGTGTTCAAATTTGCAATCTAGGGAACTTTTTAGATTCTCAGTTGCCACTAGATGATCAGAGACTAGCAACAGCCAGGATAGCTTTTCTGTGGGTCTGACAGTTAGCACTTGCTTCTTGATGCAGACCTAACAACTGCTGTCTGTGTCTTTGTCACCTCCAAGTTACTTTACTACTATGCCGCTTATATGGAACTACATATTAAATCCACCTAGGAACAGAAACTGATGCAGTATTTGGCAGCCTGCTAGTTTAAGATAAATATTCTGCTGAGAGCATGTTATGGCAGTGCTGTATGATCTGCACTAGCTGCCTGTTGACTTCTGGGTACAATTTAAGGTATTGGTACTGACTTGTAAAGCCTTTAACTAGGATCCGTCTCCTTGAAAAAGCGCATTTCTCCCATATAATATTGCCATGCGTGTGATCAGCACAGATATTAGGGCTGGAGCCCCTTGTATAAAACAGTGAGTTGCTGGTGAGATGTTAGGGTATGAAGGCCCCTCAACTTTGGATCTCTTCAGAAATAGCACCAGTAAAACTGAGGTTTTCAGAAACTTTTATTATTGAAGATAAGGCGAGAAGGAAAATACGAGCTGGACTTTCAGATTCCCAGGGAGAGGATTGGGCTATCTGTTGTAAAAAGATGTTGTTTCTGCTTAAACTGAGCATGTTACAATAAGGAAATAAATATATGGGATACAAATCTGATTTTTTAAAATTTAAAACTAAATTTTCATTTCAATATATTTATTTTTAAAAAGAGAAAAATTATTTGAATTGGACATCCTACATTAAGGTCTATGCTTAGCATAATTTATTAAAACAATTTAAGTTCATTAAAAAATACAAGTAGTATATGTTTGCTCCTGAAGCTTTAAAGAAAGTCAGACCCACTGAACTGGTAAGTCACTGTCTAGCAGCTGGAATCAGAGTTTGAGCGCCAAACTTGTCTTTGGTAGAAATAGCTACTTCAGCAAGTACTGAGAGAATATCTTCCTCTGTTTGTTCAACTAGTTCAGTTCAATGACTAGCTCATTCGTAATTAAGAAAACTGATTGGAAGTTGAAAAAGCAGGAAAGCTCTTCCACTATAAATAAAAACTAGGGGTGAGAGAATGAAATATATTAATTCTAAAATCTGGAAGGGCAGGGTGACCAGAAATAAAACAATCTGATTCATTAACTATAGTTCAGTTTTAAAAGCAAAACAGGTTTTGATAAACTTCCTTTTTTGTATCTAGCACATCTGAGGTAATAATTAGTGAAAAACATTTTTACCATTTTGTAACATACATTTATTCAGATTCTTAATTTTTATTTTTGTATGTTAAATTATATAACTGTTTTAAATGCTTATAGATATAGTATTCCTGCTGGTTAGCAAAATAAATTTCAAATGTAGTGCAAAGGATATATTTAATTGCAAATCAACATGGTTTTAAATGTTATCAACCAGTGAGAATCAGCCCTTCTTTAGGAAAATAAATAGAAAGTACAAATACAAAACAAGATATACATTTTCTGATTTAATTCATGATTGAAATTGGTGATATAAATCACGTTGATTTAAGTCAGTCCACTCTGCATGGAACTACCCAAAGTTCAGTGTCATTCTTCAGAGCACAGCCTAAGCCGCGGAGACTGTCCAGTTGGGGAGCCGTCAAGAGGGTTGAAAAGCTTTAAATGAAAGCAGTGAGAAAACCCTTTCTGTTTTTGCTTTCTCCCAGCATATAGCTTTTGAATGTTACTGAATCTATACCACTTCCGTGACCTGTGAGACTAGGCATTTCCAGATTCATTCTCCAGAGCTAGGGACTGGACACCTTTCTAAATCTATTTGTGAAGAATGAGTCTATGTTCAGAACTCAAATTGAGGTACTTTTAACTTGACTTCCATTGCAGAACCAGACTTGAAGCGTTGTTATTTCTACATTTCAACATAAACCTTAGCCTAGCTACTGTTGCCAAGATCTCTTATGGAGGTGGTATGCGCTTTTCCTCTGACTGTGACAGCAAAAAAAGATGTTCCAGAAGGGCGAGAAGGTTCAAATATTTTTAGATTGAAACCTGGTTGGAAAACTGCTTATTGCTATAATTTGTTTCTGAAAATGAGTCACGCTGCTTGGGGAGAACTGAGAAGGCTTCTTTTGTAAAGCTGGAAACTTGATAATATTTTCTTTAATACTCTCCTTGGTGGGTGACCCTCCTGACCATGCACTTGGAGAAGGTGCCTCTGTGCTCCTTTTCTTCACTTTAACTCTTCCACAAGTCCGAGCTGGGTAGGAGCAGCCTATGTCCTCATTGACTCCTGTGCTATATGTCGCCAGTGAGTTTGCACAGGACCCCCTGATTAACCTTGTAAGTGAAATTTTGCAAACAGTGCCATGGATGTGCACACAAAAATGAAATCCAGAATTTAGCTTGCATGCTCAGGTGTATGGGTTCTGCAGTCCTATCATGCACATGCCAAAATCAAGTAGCTATATGCTCTTATTACTGCTATGTTTTCCTTCCATCTGCCTTCAGAGCCCAACTTCATAGAGTATTTGGAGAGTAACCGTATTCCCTCTGCAGTGTAACATCAAATTGTGTATTATGTCTGAGTGCATGGGAGAATTACATCCTTCCTATTTAAACTTCAAAAAAGCACTTGTAAATCAAAGGCAAGTGCCTCAGGGCTTATAACAGCTATCTGCAACGGCTTGCCCAGTCATCATAACTGCAGTTAAATTGCTGGGCAGTTGTGCTTTATGCCACCACCTGAAATGATCAGCAAAATGTCTGCTATAGTTTGTAGTTTAAAAAGCCTATAGAAAGGAGGTTGAGAACAGTGAGATGGGAGGTGATATAAAGAAGATTTGAGTCTGGATAAAAAACTGAACATATTTCTCTTTTTGGCTTGTTGGCCTCTGATAGAAGTGTTTGTGTTCTCCCTTATAGGTACACTCTAAAAATGATTAAGGCAGTACCACATAATGAAAGTGCTTGGAACTATTTAAAAGGGTAAGACTTGTATTTCATGTTTGTGGGACAATCTGTTATGAGGGTTGGTGTGGGTTGGTGTTCTTGCAAGCCATTTCACTTTGAATGTTCCATGCCTAGATGTTGATACAGCTCTGGGGGAACAACTGAAAAGCAGTGGTCTAGAACAGCAATCTTGATGACCCCGAGGTTATACCCACATAAAGGGGAATATAATAACCTAATCTCCTGGTCCCCTTTCCATATGTATTGATTAGCTAGCTTTGGAATGGGGATCGTGAATACTTTTCACATTTGGAAGTGCCCAGCAGCTTGTTTCTATTTGATCCAAAAAAAGTCTTAAGTACTTAAATTGCCATATAAATTACTTTATTTAGGGAGTGCTTGACAGTGTTCTAGCTCCTCAAAAAAACAGAAGACAGGCCAGGGTGCTTTGTACAAAAACTCTGATAGTGCATAGTTAGTTGGTTGACTGGAGTCCGGTGCATCTCTTTTCGGCCTTCATCCGAATGAGGTGGGTGGCGTAGTCGGCTTTCTGATTATTTTTATTCAAATATGCTTACAAAGGCCATGTCTACACTGGGGGTGCCATCTAAAGTCGATGTTAATGCATCGACATTATAAAACCGGAGGAGAGTGTCCACAGGACATTCCTGCTTTGGCTCCTTTGGTGGCCAGTGTAGACACTGGCCACCGACTTGGCAGCCCTGGGCTTGAAAGCTTGTCGAGCCCCCAGCAGGGCTGCGGGAGCCAGTGGCAGCCCAGGCTGGGAGCTGCAGGCCAGTGTCTACACTGGGGTTAAGGCGAATTATTAAATTCGCCTTTAACCCTACCCCTCTTGGAGGGGTGGAGTTACAAGGTCGACTTGTAACAGCCCTTAATTCAACCCTCCAGCAACCTGAGTGTGTTCACAGGCTGTAGAAGGTTGAAGTAAGGAGCATTACATCGACCTAACCCCTCAGTGTAGACCGGGCCTATGTCTCCAGAATCCTGTTAAAGGTGCATTGTATCAAAACTAACTTTCTCCTGACCTTGGAAGGTTAGAGTTCTGTCTCATTCTGCACTTGTGGTGTTCGTCAATAGTCTACTACCACAGTTGTCTTCAGCCTGTGTTCTGTGCACTCCAGGGGGCTGCAAACTCTCTCTCAAAGATTTCCAAAGGGGTCCTTATCTCCATTTGAAATTTTATGGGGTCCTTAAATGAAAAAAGGTTGAAAACCAATGTAGTACAGCAAGGCAGACTTGTTGCTATTATTTTCAGCTCTTTATTATACTAAAATCTTCAGAAAAATCTATCAAAGCCAAAACTTGCTTCATTCTTAGAGTTGCCAGCAGAACTTACTAATCTCTGCTTTAGGATTCTGCAGGACCACGGTCTTTACAAATATCAAAATCTATTAGAGCAACTGTTGGGTTTACAGTCAAGTCACAGTTCACCCTACCTGATTGCCTTCCTTGTGGACATATATGAAGACATGCTAGAAAACCAGTGTGACAACAAGGAAGAAACACTGAATAAAGCATTAGAGGTGAGTTGTAAGAGCTCAGTTTCCCTACCTCAGGGAGTTTGTTTAGCCATAGAGCAAAGATTGGATTTTTTTTAATGGAAAAGCTTTCTTGTAAAATAGCCGTTCATTTATTGCACAGTTATTAAGAGCTGACGAAAGCACTAAGTAGTTGTTTCATTACTGTTACCATGCATTGTGGTTAACATATTGCTAGTGTGTAATATCAGTCCACTTCTCATACTGAAGAGACATTCTCTTGCTCACCCAAAGTTCAGGGGATGCTGGGGAGCTGAGTTTTGGCGTTTTTTTTTTTCCCCCCTGCAGTCAGAAGGCATCTGACTTCTATTAGCACGGTCCCGTTCTTAATAATCCTACAGTCTGTGTATTCTTACCGTCTAACTGTCAACCAGTCTATATGCAAGAATTTTCATATTAGCGTGCCAGCAGCAGAGGCCACCTTTGCATTACCCAAACATTAGATGTGAGAAAAGGAGGAGGTGCTAATAAGCAAAGAAGATAAAGGAGCTTTTGAATTGCTGAAAAAATGGGGGGGGGGTGAATTTTATTTATTTATTTAAAAAACCCTTTTCACTTCCCTTTACATAGTTTAGCAGAAGGGTCTTATTCATAAAACCTCTGATGATCACAGTAATGGAATTTAGCATGAGGTAGCTCCCCCTAGAGAGTATGCAGGATGCCTTCTTCAGCTATTGCAGGGATGGGTTCTGAGTTATTACAGAGAATTCTTTCTTGGGTGACTGGCTGTGAGACTTGCCCACATGCTCAGGGTTTAACTGATCACCGTATTTAGGGCCGGGAAGGAATTTTCCCCCAGAGCAGATTGGCTAGGGCTCTGGAGTTTTTTTGCCTTCCTCTGTAGCATGAGGAATGGCTCACTTGCTGGTGGCTTCTCTGTATCTTAGTCTTTAAATCATGATTTGAGGACTTTAATAATTCAGTCATAGGTTAGAGGTTTATTATAGGAGTGGGTGGGTGAGGTTTTGTGGCCTGCATTGTGCAGGAGGTCAGACTAGATGATCGTACTGGTCCCTTCTGACCTTAGTGTCTATGAGATTCCAGTGATGCTCTTCAGACGCTGTTCTTTTAACGTCAAGTCTGGTCTGTGATGGGTGATTAGAACTCAGGCTTTCGCCTTGGGTCCCTGTGCTGCTGCTGCAGTGTTTCAGCCTGTCATCCTGAGCCTTCATCCTTCACAGTACACCAGCAACAAAATTTAGTAGGTACCTTGACACGTTAAAATGCCATGCCTTTTAACTGTCAGCAATCTTGTACTAAGTATTGTTTTTTTAATATACTTGGGGCTTGAAGCTGGAAGTACTGAGCTTTGACTCAAAGGAGGCAGAGGAACAAAAGGAATTGAATCAGACACTTGTAAAGCAATATTCATACCTATACAGATGGAGCAAAATATCCACATGCCCTGTAAGGGATCTGGTTTTCTATTCTAATGTCCTCAAGGGTAAAAAAATCAAAGATGTGGGAGCATTTGGATACCATGATGATGCGCACTAGACAAAGGTGTCGCACTAGGTAGGAGACAAAGATCCAAAAGTGAGAACCCTGTTGGGATATGCTGTTCAAAGAAGCAGATTTGTAAGTAAACCATTTCAAATGCAGTGTTTTACTTTGCTATCAGAATTTAAGGCACTGAATCTCTCATGGATCAAGTGCCCTACAGCTTGGATGTCCAACTAAAAGATAACTATGCTTATCAGAAGATGGCCTAGATTCCTTAATGGGTCAATCTCATCCTCTGTTTACACCTCCTCGTGTACTGTTGAAATAAATACCACTTAAACATGGTAGCCTCAGGTGAATATGTCCTACTATGCACATAGTTGTCAAATGGCAGTATTCGTGAACACATGCAAAGCCTGATTTATCTAGTTTTCATTCTTCAGGATTCATAAGGAGTTCCTAAGCAGGTTGTCTGCTTTTAAAAAAAATATAAAAATGGGGGTGGGTGAGGAAGGGAAGAGAGATGCCAAGGTACAGAGAAATCTATGAGTTAACCCTAGACTGGAGAGTAATGGGAGACAAACTTCTGTTTGATACCACCTGTGGAGATGATTGATTATCCTTTTGGGAAGAGACATTACAGAACAGCATCTCTGGGTACCAGTGCAAAACTTGTGGATGAAAAGTCATGCTTTGCTTGCTGAAGAGAAGGCCACTGGTTAATACGTTATAGATTTGTATTCTTAAGGACTGTTAAGTTTTTGGCTTAATTACGTTACAACTTTGTTACTTTTCTTTCTCAGTTGTGTGAAATTCTGGCTAAAGAAAAAGACATCATACGAAAGGAATATTGGAGATACATCGGAAGGTCCCTTCAGAACAAGCACAGCACAGGCACGGAACAGAGCTTGCCAACAGATAAGCAGTAGTAACTGCAAGTAGAAGATTGTGTCAGGCTCTCAGATACTTATAAAAGAACTTCAACCAGGAGGGACGCAAGCCACTCTAAACTTAGATGTACTGTTCCCCTCTACCTGAGTATGTAACTCAACGTGCACTGCACAGATATTGCGTTTAACAGGAACTGAGCGCAGTATTCGGTATAACACAATTCCCTTTGCTCATCGCTGCTACTGACAATAGCTATGGGTGGATCAGAAATGAATTTAAGATTTGAAGTATGCCAAATAAAGGACTCTTTCTTAATAGGAAATACATAATGCTCTGTGTGCTATTTTTAAGGCACTACATTGATTTCTTCCTCTCTTGCCTAATTCAATCCATGCCCTGCCCCCTCTCCCCCCATTACTTACAAGATTCGCTGCAGTAACGATTGCTGATCACTTGTATGTAATGGCTATAAAGCAACTTAATTTTTGTTACTGTGAGCAGGGAATGCAGTTATTGCCATAGGATAGGGCAGCTCTGCGGCAGCAACAGCTTTGTGCTGTTATACCCAACTAATGCTAACAGCACGGTTTTGTAATAAAAGTTTAGCTACATTTCAAGTACTTGTATGAGTTTTAGGACATTTCTCCTCTGTACATACTGTTCTGTAGCACTGGATAATGCTGCTTGTCATTAATCATTTCTTACTTAACATAAATTAAAATATTGGCTCTGTATACATCCCAGTGCACACGTGCTTTTTAGGCATCAGTCCCTGTGTTAGAAGTTTTAAATTCCCATGTTGTTTTAATGCATTTTGTGACTTGGAGTTTTCTGAGCTGGTCAGCAGAGGGGAACTTTGACCATACTGATGTAAAGAGCAACCATGAATTATTTATATGGGATGGCGGTAGGGGTGAGTACTTTGAACTTCTCAGAGAGCCAGCCCAACCCTCTGAGTGGAACATTCAGATCCATCTTCATTTCAAAAGCAAAATGTCGGATATTTTTTCTTTCCTCCAGCATCACCCAACCTCAGTATTGTGGCAAATGGAGAAGCACTTTTGCATCGTGTACAGCAAAACAAATATAATCAGCATAAGTAGCTCTTACCTTCACTGCATCTGTATGGACTGAAGAAATATTCTTGTCAGTGGCTTTTTCTAAAGAAAAATACCCAGACCTGTTCCTCCTTTAGTCTTCCCGAATCTTCTACACTTGTATTTCAGCCCATCAAAATGATGGTTGCCCTGGCAGTTGAAAATACACAAAGCAACTAAAGTATAGAATAGTTAAAGTTTATGTACTTGTTTAGAGACATCTAAAATCTGTCTTATCATTCACAAATTGTCTCCTGTTTGCAGTGATGAGTTAACACCAGATGTATAGCAGATGGAAGCCTGTTGTGTCATGACATCAGTGAAACACATGGTGCACTTGACAGATGGGCCCAAATAACTATTGGTATTTCTCCTATAACTGAAACAATTTTTTAGTATGTAATATATTTTTCTAATCTATATTATAGGTGTGTTGGCGTTTCTGCCCTAATTAGACTACAGTGAAAAAATTTACATTTGCAAGACTATAAATTTAATAAAATTGTAGAACATCTGTCTCTAAACTTGAGAACTCTTTAGGGGCAATATATTTTCTATTTTTGTTTTATATATAGCTTTATATTTTAATAAATACTTTTTATTAAACTGAGGGGAAAATAAGTTTCAAAGGAAAATGGAATCCTATAAATTCAAATTACTATGAAAAAGTGATGTCATCATAGATTTTTATATGCACATATTTCCATCAAGCTTGATGCTCTATCAGCAATCTAAAACTTTTCTTCTGCTTTTACTAGCAGTAAAACTATTCCCAACTATAATTTAACTACAAGCTAAGTGTTAGAAGCTACCTGACACAAGTAAGTTCAACGTTTTCAGAACAAGTAGTAAATTTGTCTCTATTAATTTAGGAAAAGAAATATTTGCATATACGTACATGAGCTATTGTCTAATGCAAGTGTTAGATGTATGAACAACTGCATAGCCCACGTAAGCAGAGAAGTGATACTACTTCTGTATATGGCATTGATGAACATAGGTCTGGAATATGTCTCGTTTTGATGTTCACATTTCAGAGGGTGTTTTGAAGAACTGGAGAGAACTCAGAAAACAGTTACAGGTGTGGGAAATCTGCCTTAGTCTAAATAGACTAAGCTGCTTATCAGAGAGATGGTTAAGAAGTGACTTGATCATCCAAGCACACAGTCACTGCAGCATGCTCCTATTTGGCCTGGCAACAGTCCCCAGTGTTCAGGATGTACACTCAGTGATGGCAGCTACGAGTCAGTCTTTCCCTTTCTGGATGAGTGGCTCTTTTATAGGTTGTCTCTATCTTATGAAATTCAGATAGCTATGAACAGAACTCGCCATTTGGTCATGGGTACTGTGGCTAACAAACCCCTAACCTTGTTTTCAGAAATAACAATCAGACTGAAATAGACACCATTGGTACTTTCAGCCATACAATGTAAGTTTGGTAAAGTGATAAGCAAGTAAAAGGTTTTACTGGGCGTTAGGCAACCTTAACCATAGGTGTCACTACCAGCACTGCCTACAATCAAATGAAATGTATCTGGCTTTTCTGGGGAGGGAAATTTACCATGAGTCAAATTATATTGTATAACTTCTCAGAGGGTCAATCTTATTCCAGAATGACTGTGTCTTGTTCCAGTTTAGTTGATAGCAATGGGCCTTCTTAGCCTTAGCCTCAATATCTCTTAAGCGCACCTTCTCCAGATCAGTATTCCCCCCAGAGCTATTCAAATTACAGGGAGAAATATTTGTATCAAAGCAGGTTTAAATTCAAATGATTCAGATACAGGCTGTTGGGGATTTTTTTTTTTTCTAAATCCAGAGTAATTTAAGTGCTGGGTTTTTTTGCCTAGCCAAATAGCTTTCTGGTCTTTCCCCTCCTGGTTACCTCCCTTGAGGGCATATTAGCACAAGACTTTTCCCTGGGAAAAAAGCCTTCAACACTTTCCCTTGTAGGAAAATATGCTTTTGAGCATTATCTGCTCTAGGAGGGATCCCTACTTGGATATTATTTATAAGAGAGCCCTGCAAAATCCTCAGGTGATCATACGTTCCCTGGCGTATCTGCCAGAGTGAGTCCAGGGTGCCAGCTGATTTCTCTGTCACCTCAGCCTGGTCACAGGTGGAGGGTCTAACCTCTGCCTTCTTCTTTGTTTCTTCCTTACCCTCTTGGGCTCCAGGGTGCAGGGGAGGGAGCTACTGCAAAACTCTACAAGTGTTTTTAAGCAAGGAACCATATGGGGATTGCCCTGAAGAGCCCAAGGGAAATTCATGGGGATCATTCCTCATAAGAAAGATACAAGTCCAGGTCCTCCTTTGACCTATCTCCCCTTCCCAGACTATGACTGCCTCAAAAATCACAGCCACTGTTCCCTTCTGCTCTCTTAACCTGGATCTGAGAGCACAAACCTCTTTTACATTTTCTATGGTTTGCCAGGGTCTTGTCCTGGTACTTTTTTAGTAAGACTCCAACAGCTGCTTCCCTCTCTGTTGTCTGCTATTTCCATTCAGACACATTTTCCTTTAGTCTGTTACTTCCTTGCTCTTTATTACACACCTATTTTTGCATTGCCTCACTCTCTGTGGCCTGAGTCAAAGTGCTGTCGCATGTGCTCTTTGATTCTAGCTTTAGGCTGGGTTGGGTTTTGTTTTTAGCCCCGTTACCTTTTTTAAGTCGTTATATTTTTTTTGTTTAATATTGTTGCCACTATTCACAATCCCTGTAATACAGCCTTTTTTCTTTTTTGACTTATCATTTAGAGCTCCCTTTTTAAAAACAAAAAACAGCTTACCCATGCTTTTTATTGCTTACAGAGATGCAGGAATGCTCTGGGGCCAATAAAGCTCTCAGGCATCCAAAGACCTTTACCATGTTCTCATTAAAGTCAGCAAGAACACATTTGAAAATCAGGTCACTTATTAGGACCTTAAGAGGATCTTTAGGTCTCTTGTCATATGTTTAGATGTAAGCTCCTTGGGGCAGGGACTGTCCTTTTCTCTGATTGGAGCCTCCAGTTGCTATGGTAACACAAATAATAACAATGTTGTTAAACTCCCATTTTTTAATCTTTGCCTCAGGCCCAGATTTTTACAGGTGTTTAGGCCTTGCTGCACTCAGCACTGCAACACCTGTCTGATTTAGAAGCCACACTGCACTTCTAAAAGGGGTTTAGGAGTTTAAATTCCATCAATAGTTGTAGAATTTAGACTCCTGTGTGCTTAAATCCCTTCTGAAAATGAGATTAGGTCCCTAAATCAGTTAGTGTTTCACCTATGAGTGTAGCAGATTTTATAATCTGGATTTTAGCATTCAATAAACGATTTTCCTTGCTGAAAAATCTTTGATGCCATCTCTGCATTCATTGAAATCAGTATGGAAGGAGATTCATTGTTTAAAGTCCCCTGCCATTTATTATGAAAATACTAGATAGCAATGTAAAAATCACCAGTCCTTTATTCATGCTTGGGCAAATGTGTTATTCAAAAGGCATTAGTTCATCTAGTCCCCCTGCTTGCCAGCTGGTTTCACACTTGCTACCTAATGCACAAAGAGTAGCTGCTTGGTGAGTCAGTGCATACCTCAACACAACCTGTATGCAAAGTCCCAGGCAGCGTTCTTATGTGTTGGAATGACAGTTTTCAGCAGGGTGCAATGTTTAATTAACTGATTAAAACTTTGCTGCCTCTGTAGATATCTTGCATCAGATCTGTACTCAGCTGAGTCCCACTGTTTTAAAACAACTGTATGGCATTAATGCAATCCCCAGTGGGGAGAGTCACTCGTCTCAGCCACAAGGTCTGAGTGCACTACTATTCCAGCTAATGGACTTAGGGCCCGATTTTTTTTTTTTTATATAATATATATAAATTGTTTAGCACATTTGGAAATCCCCCTGGGAGCAT